>CACRXK020000948.1:14183-63569 GCA_902702795.2 Paramuricea clavata | reverse complement strand
CCTATGGCCGCCCGACTTTCCACTTCTCCAATCGGTAGAGACCAAGCCAGCTCCTCTGGGTTTACCTTCTCTTGTTTCAGCTTAATGACCACTTCTCTGTCAACCAAAGCTTTTACTTCCTTGTTAAACGCCTCCAACTTTCCTTTCTTTACCAGCTGCCTTTCTTTCGACACCATTCGTTCGAACGCGACAGACCGGTTGTTAGGTAGATTGGTATGTTCTGGTTTCCAAGGCATTCTTACTTCAATTCTACAATCATCCAAAACTCTAGTAGACTCCCGAACATGTCGAATGAATGCACATTCTCGCATTTCTTTCTCAGAGCATATACAGTAACCAGTTGGTTTGATTCTTAATTGATCTTGGAAAGTTAATTTCTTTATGTCCTGGTCCTTTGTTATGTCGCCAATGGTTTCGACAGCAAAAATTCCAGGTGTACTATTCTCTTCAAGATTACCAAGAACTGACCAACCAAAGATGTTCTTCTTTGCAATCGGTTCACCAGGGTTACCCGCCAGAACTTTAAAATCACGATGGGCTTCCGGTAGATCTGTTCCCAATAGAATGTGCACTGGACCGCCATTTAAATGTAGATCTTCTACAATTCGAACAAGGTGAGGAAATCTGACTACCGCTTTCTTTGAAATAGTTTTGGCTGCTTAGCACGGTTGCTTGACTGAATAAGCTCTCACATTGAATACAATATCTTCATCATAACAGGGCGATATCTTTAAATCAAACTCAGCAGAATCTTTAACTCTAATTCCACCGCCTGCAACATACATCTTCATCTTTTTTGATTCTCCGACCAAACCGAGCTTGTCCGCAAACTTTTTTCGAATGAGACTCTTATTAGAACCACTATCAACCATGGCAAGTCCCTCAATAGAGTTCCCATTGGCACTGTGCACTTTGACCTTTTGAGTTGGTACATTTGCAGTTCCTGCATTACCAGCTGAAATAGCACCAATCTGATTGGACTTTCCCGTGCCTGTAGCTTCCTCCTGATCTGGTTGGAATGGTTGTGCATCAGGGTTCAGATTGCCATTGTCCACTTGTTTTGGATCTTTATGCAATAGGTAATGATGTGGTCTTCCACAACTTTTGATATCACATGCCTTTCGCGAACACTGTTGGTGTCGGTGTCCAGTTCGCAGACATTTTTTACATCTCTTGGACTGAATCACCACTTCCCACTTTTCCTTCACTTTCATCTTCTTAAATGCTGGACAATAACCTAAACCATGTTGTTGGGAACAACCCAAACCACAACCAGGGGCACCATTGTAACCACCGTCCACATTAACTGGATAAATCTCAATTTTTGAAGAGCGTTGATCCGATTGACTACTTGCCATTATTTTTGCCTCTTCTTCTAGGTATTCCAACAAGGTATGCAGGCTTTCAATCTTCTTTGTATCAATCATACTCCGTGCGTAAGCTCTTTGATCTTCTACCGTCAATTTCGCCAGAATATCAGCAAACATATATCTACTTTTGGCTTCGTCAGATGCTCCAACATCTTCCATTCTGAGAATAAACCCACGAACTGTTGCGACCAAATTCCGAATCGACTTTGCATCTTTGACCTTCAAGGGTTTCATTGTTTTGATATCATTCATCAAAATTTTAATCAACTCTTTGTCGTCTCCAAATAACTTGTCGAGAAATTCCCATATCGCTTTAGTTGTAGTAAAACATTCAATTTCATATCTCAGGGGGGGGGGGGGTTGGATAGCTTCAATCAATCTTGCAAGTTGACTTCCTTCATTTTCATAATTTCTCTTCATAGTGTCCTCGAAAATTCTTTTCCATGTTCGATAATTTTTAATGTTTCCAGAAAATTGTGGTACCTTGATTCTCTCCAGATTAGACCTCTGTTGTTTGGGTTCCATTTCAGTCGGTAGTCCCTTAGTCCAGTCCCAGACCCTATTCTCGCCACACGGCGCGGCGGAGAAGGAGGGTCCAGAAGAATTTGCATGCGCATGCGTCAACTACCACCACACATATGTGGAGGTCGCCAGGTCGCTAAGCTCTGTTTACTGTGGGGAAAATCCGCAATGTCAAAGGAAAGTTCTGATACTCTTGCAGCGCTGATTGAGAACAAGTTTCTTCTATTTTTGGCAGAGAATTTGTTGAAGCCGTTAAGTTTGCCATGGAAATGTGTAAATATAATTTTTTGCCGAAGTTTGAGCAATTGCAAGCGATCTATTACCTGTCTCGCGGTAAAGATGTATTCGTTCATCTGAGAACTGGTTTCGAAAAGTCGCTGATTTACACGCTCTTTCCATATGTTTGCGATGCTCTGCGATCGTCACCAAACAACGATTGCCGTTCATCTATCGTCGTTTTGATTTCACCACTAATTTCCCTCATGGATGATCAGATGGCTAAAATGGCCGAACGAGGAATACATAGCGTCAAGCTCACCGATCTTAAAGACCGACAAGTTGAGGACCTTCGACGTGGAAAATCGAACATCAAAATCGCTTTGTTATCCCCTTAGGCATTTACCAGTTTGACTGTAAGGGAGACTCTGAGGGAACTGAAAGAGCATATTGTTTGTGTGGCAATTGATGAGGCACATTGTGTACTACAATGGTAGGTCTATGCTAGATATTTTAATAATTTAATAAATAAATTAGCCAAAGTGCTTTCCCTTGACTACAGAGCCTCATTCTATTGCAAGAGAATTTGGCTAATTGTCATATGTTTATACTAAGTTTTAAAGGATTATTGAAATTATTGAAAATGTGGCGAGATAACCAACGATTGGATAGGGCAAAATTTTTTTACACTTTGGTTCATCACGTTATATAATTAGCCTTGCAAATAAGTAACTTTATACAGTAACCTACTCTGAACTCACTTGATTTATTTTAAACTGTAGTAAATGTTTGACAGGGTGAGGAAAGATATGTCGTCGTGCTCACACTTGATGTCGTGTTTGCTGCATTAGAATGGGATGGCTAAATGAACATGATAACAAACATTTAGATAATTACACCCTCGAAGTCATATAAAGAAACACAAGATGATGAAACTACACAGTAAATACGTTCGGTTATCTCCTCTACAATGTATACTACTTCTTCATATTTTTGGTTTAATGGCGTGAATTGTCTGTAATAAGTTTATGGATTATTCGTCCTAATTTTGTGTTAAAATATTAGTGCAAAAATTACAATAATTAACACACCCAAGGCTGCAAGACCAGGAGTAAAGCACTTTATGACGACCACATTATATTTATATAAAATTAAGGTGTTTGCAGTAAAAGAAAGCTTGTCTATTTTTGCGTATCAAATAGAAATTTATTTAATTACCCTATCTTTTGTCACAATACAATATTTGTCACAATAACTCTTATTTGTTACAGCGATGCAAAATTGCAATTATCGTACGTGTAATTTGACAAGTTTAACTTTCTAGCTATAACAGACATAACAAATAAAGTATTTTTAAACAGTCTCACTCGGACAATATTGGGATATCATACCAGCAATATTTAGTAAACACCGATTTCAGTTAGTATATACATAGTTGCATATTTCTTCGGCAAAAGACTGGTCTTTTTATAATAAAATTTAAATAACGTCGTCGTACCTGTGCTTTGTCGTTGGAAAACTGCAATGATCTGGCTGAAAATCTACAATTTCTTTCGTTAGGTCTCGATGTTTTCGATGGTGGAGATCTAATCGAATTTGGCGAGGATGGTATTGTTTTTCTTTTCCCTCGAGGACTAATATTTTCCTTATAACTTTTAATTTTCTCGACGGCCCTATTCGCATTATTTCGGCAATTTCGACAACAATGGCGAGACAATCCAGGCTTGTCTCGTCTAATAGACAGACCATATGCCTTGAAAAACAGCATCGCTGTTGATGTATAATCATTTTCTGCATTGTCAAGTACATATCTCCTAGCGGGCGGACAGACTCCATTGCATATTCGACATCGAACTTCACCTGACATTTTTTATTTCTCTGAGTTGTTTACGTTTTGCGCGCGCGTTTAACAGGTGTAAGGGTTTTCCCTTCTCCCGGAAGTCAATCGCAACCGTTTTGATTGGACAAGTTGACGCATGCGCATGCAAATTCTTCTGGACCCTCCTTCTCCGCCGCGCCGTGTGGCGAGAATAGGGTCTGGGACTGGACTAGTAGTCCCTTTGATGTTTGATCTACTTCACATTTTCGTCGATATTGTTCTAACTTTGAGAGTAAATCGCCATATTTTGCAATGATTTCCGTAATAAAAATATCATGGTTTGTAAAATCGGCTTCCTCAATGTCAGCTTCGACCATTAAGTCAGTAATTCCATCATGTATTTCTCTTACAGCTTTATATTTTACCTTGACTTCGCCAAAAGCCTCTTCAAGACTATGTATTTCCGGGCGAGCTTCTAGCACAAATTCGAAGCTTTTTACCTCGTCGTCGAACTTTTTCTTCGCCGAACTTCTCTTCCGATTTAACTCTTCAATTTTAACCATCGTTGATGCGATCTTTAACACTCGATGTCTTTGTTTTCTAGCGTGTCACTACTCGAACGCGTTCGGAATTGTTATTGATCTGGCATATTTCGCCCAAAATAACTTCCCATTTCGCTCTATTAATCAAACTATTTTGACTGTTGTGAACTCTTCGCAACACAATGACACGGACAATGTTCTAAGGTTTATTTCGTACAAGTTTTAATACATTTTTATCGTATTATTTGGCTGTCAAAATAGTTGTTGTTTCCTTTTGTCCTCGACTTTCGATCATGATTAAAACAAACAACACGTGACCAATATTAACCTAATTAAATATTAAATAATTAGCATGCATTATGCAGTTCTATTAAAGTGTCAAAACAAACTAGTTTATTTATTCAACAACATAGAGGCTCAACACACTGCAGCCGGCTTTATTAATTATAATCACAAACGAGTCCTTTACACGTGTAAACGGCACGTGCCTTGAACGGCCGAAGAATACACGTGTAAAGGTCTCTTGTATAGAACATTCACTAGTTAAACCACTGTATATTAATAAGTATACTATTGAGTTGATTACATTTGAGTTTTGCTTCGAGACGATTCAACAACAGAACACGTCAATTCAAACAGTTCAAATCAATCAGTCCTCTAGCAACAATAATCAAAGTACGATTAATACTGGATTTGTATATCACTTATTTCAATATTAAATATACTGTGGTGCTGCGCTGCCGGTATCGATAGTTTAGTTTGCAAAGAATCTTCGCTGAAAGGAACTCCGTAGCTAAGTTATATTTATTTTACGTTTACTGTTTTAATGTTCTAGTTTACGGTATCTGCGTGTATTCTGTAACTAGAACTAGCGGGCTACTAGAAAAACTAAGGTTGATGAAAAGTATATATTAAATGGGCATGATTTATTATATGTTACTTTAGAATCCAGCTTACTATCCTAAAGACGAATATTAGCCAATGTATGGTCATCTAAATTGCACATCACTCAGCCTTCATGTTGGCCAATGTCGATTCTGTCAGTTAGGCATCTCATTCGATTGAACCAGTGTTGAAGGGTTTTGTGCAGATGGAAATTTCGAGTGTAAATTTCATTAATTTATTTAGACCTAACCAGAGCCTACAGTTGCATTTTTCGCAGCTGCTCTTGGTTAGGTCTAAATAAATAGATAAACTTTGATTCAGCTATGAAGTGAAACCGTGGACAAATTATTCGACTCGTCGACGTCGTGTCGTGTCTCTATGAGGTGTGATATCCGCCAAAATTCATATATTCAATTATGCCATTGGAAATGCATTTATGAAGTTCAGTTATGCTATTATGATATTCGATATTATGATATTCGAATTTCATTCGGCATGAAACAGTCATTATTAGTCGCTGGGGCACTCTGTGCCTCCAGCGACTATAGGTTTCGGCTTCATCGCGGATTGTTGGTCACAAAATGACCTACGTCATTTTTTTGTCAAACATTACGTCATTACTTTCAGTCGCTGGATTCAAGATGGCCGCCTATTTGGGAGCGTATTTGGAAATAATTTCATCGATTTTGTGCATATTTTCTTCATTTTTTCGATGAAACTTAATAGTTTTCCCATCAGCCAGACTCTATAAACCGAAAGTCATCTTATATGAGTAAACTTGGAAGGCTGGAAGCCTGAAATAGACGACAAAAGTTCACAATTTTCACAAAGTTGGAACTTCGTAAATTGCAACAATAATATTCGCAAGTTGCTGTTTATTTGGATGTAAATAGAATCTGCTTAATGGGACAAGGGTTTAATAGAACTTCTTGCCTTGCTGGCAAATTATATTTTAAAAGCTCTCAGGACAGCTGTTATCTCACAATAGGTATTGTACAATTCAAACACACAGAACATATTAATTTGTATAATAGATAAATTTGGCAAAGTTAGTTACATTGTTGCTATGCAATTCACAATTTTAAATATTCATGCCTAGTTAGTGTTCTACAGTAGTTCACACATAGAATAGAACAGAGGTAACTAAGCATTTGATAAGCCCTATACACTATAAAAGTCATTCATTCATTCATTCATTCATTCATGTAGCTAGATAATTCTAAAGCTTAGTTATCTTTGCTCTACTCTATGCTTCAGTACACCAGAACAATGATACTTAAGGCTGCATTCCAGTTACGCGTTTTTCATACGTGCGTACACGCACGTAAAAGTTGAATTTGCTTAAAATTTCATATAAGTGCAAATAACCTTAACAAATATACATTAAATCATACACAAAACTGAATGCTGTCATTTTATAAATTTGGTTATTTCATAAGTAGGATGTAAAGCGAATTCAACTTTTACGTGCGTGTACGCACATATGAAAAATGCGTAACTGGAATGCAGCCTTAAGGCATGGGACTTATGTAAAGTTGTGAATTGGATATAACCAAACTTAGACAAATTTGTTTATTGTCTATAGTCCGGGGACTTGTTTGATGAACTTTGTTTTAATTTTTCCTTGAATCCCATTTTTGACAAAAACAATTTTATTATATGAACACATAAACTTAAGGTGGTCTTCCACCCAAATTTTCCAATATTTGTTATTTTTTAGAAAAACGTAAAAATGTATTCTTTATAGCGTTCTTTATAAAATCCGTGTAATTTTAAGAACGAAAATGTACCGTAAACCAGAGAAATCCAGCAAATTCTACACCTTCGTAGGGTAAAACCACGATTTTACCCGGAGCGATAAAGATATGCGATTGCTTTAGTCTATTGTTCCATTTTCAATTATATTGTTCTAACTAAGTTATTCTAATATATGCAAAAACTTTAAAATCGCTTGTCTCACATGAGCATTTTGCGAAATACTAAAAACTCTCCTACTGTTCATACTGAATCAATTCGTTCGAAATTTTCAGAGTTTATTTGCTTGTTACATAGCCATGTCATGGACCTAAAAAACTTCATATATCAGCAATATACATTGCAAGAGTAGCCTTATAAGAACTCCTTTCTTCATATATCTTTAAAAAAGTAAAATATGAAGGCCTTATTATATTACTTGTATATTTTTTTAGGTTCATGACATAGATCGATATATTAAGTGTCCATTAAAGCTGTTTCTAAAATCCTTGGTAAATTAGTTTGGCTCACATCATTTTTGGAGCAAGCCCTATATTTTACCCAATAGCGAGGCCTATCTTAGTTACTATGGCAACGACGAATGTAAAAGTTACTGATCCTGTGTCAGCTGAGGATATTCTATCATATTTGACTCAAATGTGATGATAAAACCTTTAATTTGAAAAAAATGTGTTTAGGGTGGAAGACCCCCTTAACAAACAAATAGCAGTCTTAATCTCAATCACATGCAGCGTAATATGCAATAGCCCCAGCGACTAACGCTCAATAGAGCGTCTTGTTGAAATTTCATTCGGCGTGAAACAGTCATTATTGAAATAGTCATTCGGCATGGCACTCAGAAACCAAAACTCGACTTCCGATTTAGCGGGAAAAGCACGCGGGGAGTTGCAATTTCAACATGGCGAAGGCGAAGGCAAATTAAGTCAACAGCGTTGCAAGAAGTTACAGGATTGATCAGGAAATATCCTGGATCATCAAATGATGCTTCTTCAGCACAAGTTGCGAGTCCAAATGTAATTTCTCAAAGCGAATCGCATGCTACTACGTACATCATCTGGCAAGCACTGCCGTCAATACATCAAATCCAGAAAGAGTGTTGGGGAATTTTAGAAATCTTTGTGCGCCGTAATGGGCATAGTGGTCGCCGATGTCTAAGTTCCTCAACACAGTTGTTTCCAATACGTCTACAACACTTATATTTCTGTCTTGTTGACTTCGCCTTCGGTCATGGTGGAATTACAATTTCCCGCTAAACCGGAAGTCGAGTTTTGGTTTCTGAGTGCCATGCCGAACCGGAAGTCGAATTTTGGTTTCTGAGTGCCATGCCGAATGACTGTTTCACGCCGAATGAAATTTCAATAATGACTGTTTCACGCCGAATGAAATTCGAATAACATAATATCGAATATCATAATAGCATAACTGAACTTCATGATGCAATTTCCAATTGCATAATTGAATATATGAATTTTGGCGGATATCACACCTCATATGTCTCCGAGTCTCCACTCGACTAGTCAAATGTCGGTTTCGACTAGTCGAGTATCCCGTTTCGACTCGTCGTGTCGACTGTTGACGCGCCGTGTCGAGCCTTTGCTTCAACTCGTCGTGTCCCTCTTCGAGTCCCTCTTCGAGTCCCTCTTCGAGTCCCTCTTCGAGTCCCTCTTCGTGTCCCTCTTCGTGCTGATTTTGACCGCGGCTGATTTTGACGGCGTATTGTAAAATGGATGATGAATTTAAATTATAATTCCCTGAAATGCTGCCCGCGCTTATAATTCCCTGAAATGAAATACTGAAACCTCGAGGTCTGAATTCGTATACAGATATTAGGGGCCGTTCATTTTTTATCAGGAGAAGGGGGCTGGTGGTTTTGGGCGCTTTCATTAATAATTTCGTCTCGACCCCCCAACAGATGCAGGAAAATTCCTGTGGCCACCTTTCTACTCCAGTATTTTTTCCCGTGATCTCCAGGGCCGCCGAGAGGGGGTGGAGCAGTGGAATTGCCCCGGGCCCCGAGGTGCTGGGGGGCCCCTGGGAATTTTTTTGTTGGGCCCCAGTCATTTTTGTGGGTTAAATATTTCCGCGCAAAGGACAAGATTTGGGCTATGTATCGAAATTTGGTATGAAAAGTTGAAATAAAGTCCCTGGAAAGCAATTGCAACGTACTCGTCCGGGGGGAGGTTGTTGTCCAAAAAAATATTTTCCGGAAAAAATTTTTAAATAGTGGCCCGAAAAAAAAATTTGCACTGGGCCCCCGCCAACCTTTCGGTGGCCATGGTGATCTCCCTACATAAATAACCTGGGTATAGTCTTGGAACATTTGGTCATGGTAGGCCCTACCCAACCATCACAAGATAAGCAATCGTAAAGCAAAATATTTCATTTTATAATAGGACAAAACTTCATCTTCATTGTCTTTTTGGCTGTTTAATAAAGTTACCGGAAGTGACAATTTTGTGCATATTTGCAAAACTGAAACAAAAGAAAACTGATTTGCATTGCCTTAATACTCAATGCAGCCACGTCCAGTAACTTTTAATCAACAGCCATTCAGATGAAGCTTTTTTCTAAGAAAATAAATTGCGTTTTAGAAAATAAATTGCGTTCATGTGTACTTTAAATTTAAATTGACTACTGATGCATGTACTAAAACTTTGCTTTAAGTTTTTATAAATGAAAGAGTATGAAAGTTGATTACTTTGATTTTTATGTATTATGTATTCATTGATGCTTTGGTGGCCCCCTTAAAATTTTCCTGAGATGACCCCCCTCTCACATCGCTATTTTTTCTGGTGGCCCCCTGCAAAAACCACCAGCCCCCTCCTGATAAAAATGAACGGTCCCTTACTTGCTCTTTAATAGTTGTCTTTTTAGTTCTAAACAAAAATGGATGAGCTTAAAAACATTTTAAAGACAGCATTTATAAGCACTCTTGAAGAAGTAACATCGAGTCATCAACAAATACACCTAAAAGGGAACGAAAGGTCCGAAACATCGCCAATAACTCGTGAACCAGCTCAGAGGTTACTGTCACGAACTAGACATCGTCATCGCCCGCATTGGTTGGTAGTACACCACGAAGAACACAGTCTTTGCTAACATCGCCAACTCTACCAGCTGTTTTGCCTGTTGCCCAGGCCGAGGCAAATTTCAGGTATTGTATAGTATATAGAAACGTTTACTAGAACATACCGTACGAATATTAGAATATATAGTCAATATAAGCTTGTACCAAAAATTTTTAGAACCACTAAGTATTTAACAAAATACAAAACAAGTGTAACTCCAAAGATCGATAACATTTTTATATTTATCGACGTTTCCACTGACTGAAATATAGTCGAAACGTTGATAAATATAAAAATGTTATCGATTGGATTTACATTTGTTTTGCATAAGCTTATCAATAAATCGGAGATTCACGGTATGTTCTAACGATACCTGAAATTTGCCTCGGACTGAGCAACAGGCAAAGCAGCTGATAATAGAGTTGGCGATGTTAGCAAAGATTGTGTTCTTTGTGGGTTAGTCAATTTATCCCGGGCGTTCTGTAACCCCCGTCCGCGATCATATCAGATCATGTCAGCGGCTCAGCATTTAGCATTAATTAATACAATTCGAATTCGCACGCCGATTATTAATTAGTAAATATATTATTTTAATTGAATATAATACACTTAAAAAACAGTGACCCTAACTCTAATCTAACCAAAAGGTATTGTATAAAGGCAATCTTAGGAAAAATCGTAAAGAAAAAAATATGAGAACGAAAAACAAAACATTGGCTATTGCAGGAATCGAACCACCAATTAGCAGCATGTTAGATCGCACGCAACGCCCTAAACAAACACGCCACCGGCACTTGTTGAAGTACAAATGCAGAAAATCTAAATATGAATAAAACGATCCGCTCACATTTAGTATAAAATATTGTGATGGTATGGCATGGCATTTATTGTTTTTCTAGACACGTTAAGGACCTCTAATTTCAGAGAGGTTAGTTTGTGAATTTTCTCAGAGGATGTATTAATTTGCATGTACATGGGAATGTATTTTTAGACAAAATAAACTAGTATAAACCAGTCATATTTGTTCTTTGGTGGTAAATATTTCCACTTTCCAAAGTTGTAAAATTCCCTTGGAATTTTGAGTAAAACCTTCGAACTTCGGGCGATGTTATTTAAGTAATTTACTAGATGCCGCTGACATGATCTGATATGATCGCGGACGGGGGTCACAGAACACCAGGGATAAATTGACTACCTCTTCGTGGTGTCCTACCAACCAATGGCGATGTTCTAGTTCGTGGTGTACTTACCAGTGACACTGTGACAGTAGCTTCTGAGTTGGCCGTTATTGACGGATATTTCGGTCCTTTTAGGTGTATTTGTCGATGTTATCTCTTCAACAGTTCTTAATGCTGTCCTTAAAATGTTTTTAGCTCATCTATTTTTGTTTAGAACTAAAAAGACAACTATTAAATAATATCTGTATACGAATTCAGACCTCGAGGTTTTAGTATTTCATTTCAGGGTATAAGAGCGGGAAAATGTGAGTGCTTTCACTTAAATCCATCATCCATTTTACAATACGCCAAAAGTCGACGAGTCGATCACGCTGTCAAAATCAGCATGCACGACGACTCGAAGAGGGACACGACGAGTCGAAGCAAAGGCTCGACCCGACTCGGCGCGTCAACAGTTGAGGTGTCGAGACACGACGAGTCGACACGACGAATCGAAACGGGATAGTCAATTAGTCGAAACCGACATTTGACGAGTCGAACCCGACATTCGACTAGTCGAATCGAGACTCGGAGACACGACACGACGAGTCGAATATTTTGTCCGCGATTTCATTTCATACGTATGGAATAACACATAAGAAAACTATTAAGTCTAAGGTCCTCTAAATTTATTCCTGCTTACCATTTACCAAAACGTCTCCTTGGCTTAGGGGACAAATATTATATGATATGTTCTCTACTTCGCTTGTGACAGACCTTGTTTGCCGAGATGAATATGATATGATGAGCACTGAAAAAGCTTGTAAATTTCCAATGCCCATTGTCCAAAATTTTCTATTCAAGACAAACGTCCATGCAACACTACTCAGTTAGCAAAATATTGTACGAAATGCCTGTTATATATATTTATCTCCGAGCCAGCGCCGTTCCGGGCGAAATCCCGGGGCGAGGGTACTAATTCCGCACGGCTATTTACACCTGGGAAAAGGAAGGCTATGTGGGGTAGTGGGCAGTGGGTGGTCATCTCACTGATCTAAAAATATGGCCAAGAGTAGAATGAGTCAACTACCGGTTGAAAAGAATAAAAATATATGGGAAAGTCGTTTCATACAATGAGCTGTAAAGCGATTTTTAAAATTTTACTTTAAAGAAATAACAAGAACAGACATAAGATGGGAAATGATGAAATATAAGGCTTTCCATTTGCCTCTTAAATTGCCCTAATTTATATTAAAAAAGCTTAATATAGAATTAAAACTCAATTATTTCCAAGAGCGAACTGTATGATTGAACTAATTTCGTGGCAACTAATAAACATAGGTCCGCTGTGGCGTACATGCATCTACTGAATAGTAGCACCAGGAAATAAAAGGGAGCAGATTAACTGATCAAAAGATATACGCGATGTTTGAGTCATCAAATTTTAAATGCTTTCAGTTCTTGCTTTGTTTACACTTTGCCTTGTTTATACTTTGTTTACACTTTGTTTATACACTTTCTTGTGGATGATACAGTGTATACTCTCACTCGGAAGCCAGGTGTTATAAATATTGATGAAAAGATACGATTTACATTTACGCAAATATTACCCTCCTCCCTAGTAATCGGCATCCACGTGGCTCCATCGTGACCAGCATTCAAAAGGGTCTTTTTTAATCTTTAATTAAAATTCTTTACACACGGTAGCCTATTCAGTGGATAATTATTTACAAAACTGGTTTTCAAAGGGCCGTGTATCCGTCAATACACTAAGCTATGAAATACAAAATATAGAGAGACAAATAAATAAAGACTATTTACAAAATATCAGTATTATCAGCATCAATTTTATACCTAATTATATAATCGCCGTTTAAACGATAAGATTGATAGTTCATTGTGATTTTCGATGGTTTCACTTGAAAGTTCGTTCCATGATTTCGCAGCTCTATACGAGAAGCTCCTTTTGAGGAGATTTGTCTTAGGTTTGGGAAGCGCCAATTCAGTTTGATTACTTCTTAGATTGTAATTGTTGTTTTGGCATCTTGTAAACAGTTTTTCAAGATATTGAGGTAATCGACCAGTTAATGCTTTGAATGTCATTATTACTTCTCGTTTTTTTTAAAGTTCCTCAATTCGAAGCTAATTAAGATTATTTAGTATTTGTGTGGAACGAACATCGTACGTGTCCCCAGTTATCACACGCGCAGCTCTCTTTTGTAATTTAAATAATTTATCAATTATCAAGCAAGACCCATCGTTCCAGATTGTTGAACAGTAATTTTTTCCTTAATAACATTTAAGAAAGACATTATTAGAAACGAAGCTAAGGAAGGGAAATCACCACAAGTAACCCAGAAAGGTCCTAAGCTCCGAGTCAGATTTGAATCCACAACCCACGACCATGCAGGTTCGACCCTCCACGTGGTGGACGGATGCTCTAACGACTGAGCTTTTAGAGAGTCTGTGTTGAGCATGAAGGGTGATGTGGATTTTGATCTACCAAGACCACATGGCCTCTTGCATGCTCGCCATAGAGTCTGCGATAGCTCAATGGTTAGAGCATCCACTCACTAGAACGTGGAGTGTCGTTTCACATGAAGGGGACTATAAAAAGTATTAAAGGGGGCTATGCGACGTATTTGGTGCCGAAGACAGCACACAATACTTAACATTCATATTGCGTTTTCTTGTGTCCTGTCTCTTTGGCCGAGTTATGTATAGCCGAGATTTCGATTTGTGTCTGTCTGTAAAAATGTCGTAATTCCGGGGAAATAATTAAGGCTTCGGGAAGTTTTTTAAACGATGGTGGCAGTCACACTTTATTTTGTATTGCACACGCATGATTCTTCTCAGGATTTCAGTTACTGTACGAGCTTATTTACATGCAGTGTGTACATGTCGGATTTTCACGATGCAAACGATCGACAATATTTTCAATAATTAAGGTAAGGATGGCTTTAAAGAATGGTCATTATTTATGGGGAGGGGGGTTAGTAAATGGGGAAAATAAGGATTGAAAACTTTTTTGACCCCCTCCCCCCTCAGACTGAAGGCAAACTTTTTGTACCCCCGCCCCCTCATGAAAATAGAAACTTTTCTGCTCCCCCCCATTGTGGATTGAAAAATTAACAGCAATGAACTGACAGGTGTGCATTACAGGTAAAGTTAGATATTAGGACAATCTGTTTAATCTAGCTCATGATGTTTTACTCTGGTGAATATGATTCAACCATATATGATTAAAAAATATATATTATGATAAATATTAATGCCCAGCATAAAATACGTAAAAGAGCCATAAAAAATATAGTTTAAAATATTTATTTTTGTTATAGCTCTTTTACGTATTTTATGCTGGGCATTAAGATTACGATTTCCGCCTGGTTCATCTATCGCAAATATATATATTATGTGTTACTATCTTGCAATGTAACATTTGTCCTACCCTAACCCTAACCTAACCTTCTTCTTTCTGGTAATATACATGAAGGCATTTATATTTAGATCTGCTGTTTAGTGTTCGATATAGAGGTATTGAAATAATATGATTTCATGAATTTATCGGCTGTTTTAATAGCCCACTGATCGTCTTTATATTTAATAATATTTATACAAGGAGTCAAAATGTACTTTTAGTATATTAGCGATGTGCCAAGGCGATGAGTTTATAGTGTTCATTCTAGATGTTTATAGCAATGGCACATTGCAATTTTAAACCAGCACCACCCGCCCCCCCCCCCATATTGAGGACATCCATTTTTTGGTCCCCCTCCTTTGGAATTTCCGCAGATTTTTAGTGATTTTTTGCCTGACTGGCCTGTGGAATTTTCCCAACTTTTTTTTAACTGCTAACCCATCCCATGGAAATTCCTTGACAATTTCTGACCTAGTTAGTGGAATTTCCCTATTTAGTATTTCTTGATTAGTAGCTATGCGCATGCCTTGTTTTAGTCACTTTTTATATCTACCCTGTGGAATTTCCACAGATTTGCCTTACAAAGTGGACCCTCCCATGGAAATTCCTTCATTTTTTATTCACTTGTCCTCCATAGGGGGGGGGGAGTTGGTTTAAAAATACAATGTGCCAATTAAATGTGCTTTCAGCACGCTTCAAAAATGCTGTGTATGCACGTCTTAATAATAGCAACCCAGCAGTTACATGTAATAGCATGTCAACAGACGTTTGTACAAGGTATGACGGTCTGTAAAAAGTATATATCTCTGAGATCTGTCCATTGTTAGTATAATATTAAATAATCCCATGCAGTGTCACTACATTTCAGGGTATACTATATTTTTCGATAATGCTCACAATTTATTTCTTATTACATAGTTTTGCAGTTCTGACTGAGTACAATCTTACTCATTACATATGAATGGTGTCATCTGAAGCTGATAAAATAAATTTTGTCTCCCTATCAGCAGATTGTCCACTTGTTCTGCGATTGGGGTAGCCTTGAAGGTGCCGTTAAAACGATAATTGGGACAAAAACCGACTTAGTATTTCTACTTATATGAAGTTGTTATTAAATTCTATATGTCCAATGCTTCATTATTGTTTATATATAGGATACTGTACAGTATTCAGTGGCAAGCTAGCCATGGCAACTTGTCATGCTATGCTAATAAAACCTACATCTATTCGAATAATGCGAACATTTAAAAACTAATTGCATGGCATGACCTGTTGCTATGGCTAGCTTCACCAGTATTATAATTAATATTATACATACAAAAGCAAGAAATTATAAGCATTGAAGGTATTCATATAAAACCACCCATGTCAAGAAAGTAGAATTAGAATATTTAGCTCACCTTCGACTTTGTGCAAGGTGTTTGATGTTCAAATTGCACTTTTCCTACATGCTGAACAGGTGTCTTAGGGGCTATTTGCATGATGGAAGGTGGGATGATTTTGTTGTATTGAAATAAGTCACCAGAGTAAAGGAAAGTTCAAATGCTGGTTAATAGAACTCAAATGTTGTAGAGAAAATCTTGTGGTTCAAGAAGATTATTATTGCTGCTTGAACAACCTTTCGTTTATACAATCTATCCCTAGAAAATAATGAAGTTTTTGGCTGAATCGTGCGCCGTGAATTATTTCAATACATCGAAATTATCCCGCCTCATATCTCGTCCTGGCAAAGCGGGATCATATAAACAGCCCCTTATTCAGCAAATTGCGCATGCTGCCTTTGATCCCTTGGGGGTGAGGCAGCACTTACGTTGAGATAGTAACTTCTAGTATAACGAATAAACATTAATTTTACCTATTTATTTGCTATCTTATCTATGGCCGGCTATCTGATCTATAAGCTAAATATTTTCTCAATTTCAGCTATAGATTTGTATAATTTAGATACGCGGAATTTGTCTGTTAAATTATCCGATCAGATATATAAAAATAAAAAGTTAATACGTTATCTTGTTATCAAAGTCCTTACTTTTCTGATAACAACTATTCAAAACAGATGAGGTAGTGCATTTCAACAAATATTTAGAAGAAAACTTTATTAACAGTTCTAAATAAAAAAGAGTGATAAAGAATCTTATATTTCAAATTATAACGAAATCTCAACAGAGAACCCTTACTGTTTGCTAGTCAAGCACAGTAAAGTGCAGGAGAAACAACCTACCTTCTTGCCCCACCGTTCCTGCAGCCCCACACAAGACGCATGCAATATTTAAAATCAAAACAAGGCAAAAAAACTCTTTCCCTCCCCCATGCTCCAATATTGGCAAAGATCAAGAGAGGCCGCAGTCGCTCTTTTTGCCCCACAGTTCCAGCGCCCTTGATTAATTAACCTTGATTAACGGCGATTGCTATGACAAGATATTTGAAACAGGCTTTTGCGGTAATTTGAGTATTAAATAATAGATAGATCATAGATCGTCGAGCATATATACTGCATGTATAGCTATACTCTGCATGCATGCACTTAAACATGAAATGCGTATATTATAGTTTAGTCTTCGCGTTCTGACATGGTACTTTACGCAATACTGTTATAAATGAGGCTTTATGTATCTCATTATACAGGAACCTCCTGCGCGATAGGCCATACGATTGATACGAGCCACATGTGATATTGAAAACAATTGAAAATCGCGAGACTATAAAGTATTATATCTTTAGTGTCCTTGACCTAATACTTATGTCTCATGACCCGCTACGTTTGACAACCCAAACTATTTTATAAAGTATACTATACAGTATTAATATTATCAGTAGCGTAGCCAGCCCGACGATTTAATCCCGCTATGCACATATTTTCGTGTTCATTGAAACAATCAATTTCTGAAGAAATGAATAATGTTAGTAATTTTGAATTTGCATAGCGGGACTAAATTATCGGGCTGGCTATACGCCACTGAATATTATGTAAGTGCGTTGGTATTAAATATATTCAAACTCTTATTGAATATTGTTCTTTACTCGTCCTTATACTTAATCATGAAAGGTTTTGAAATTGAATGACGTCATAATAGTTTTGCCCTCGGAAGTACTTCGCTTGAGTATACCAAGTAAAAAAATTACACGGTATAATCAGCAAAATATTGGTGCGTATATATTCATTTAACATACAGACCAATATTCATTTCAGAAACAAAGCAGTGACAATATGGGTGAGTGTATCTTTGAAAACGCTGGCAACTTCACGTTGGATTCCTATCAAACCTTGAAGAAAAAACTTCCAGGAGCGTTCGGTAAAAGTACAGGACTGAATCAAGAATTCTTTGGTACGCATAGTAATAATTACTTTATTCATTCAGAACTCGATCATTTTGATCAAATATTACAAAAACATTATGAAGAGCCAACTGCAAATGAAACTATAGGCTACTCAGCGTTGGATCAAGATTTATCAGGCCTTAAAGGGGACAAGAAGTCACAGTTAAACCTACGTCAAGTTTCTTGTCAGTTACTTCAGAAACTACAAGAGAAGAGAGTAAATTTAGTACTTGTGGCAACTTCACTTGATGAAAATGACGTTGTTCAGAAGCTCAAAGGTAGCTTGGATCCTGAAACATATAGCATGATACCTCTCTCGTTTGATGAAAACAACAACACTGTCAACAACCAAGCAGTGAATTCTGGCTCGGAGCTAGCGTCAATAAAGCGTGAAAGTAACACGGACTACGCAAAGGCTAACCCCAAAGTACCCAACGAATCTAAAAACTTATGTTCAAAGAAAACAACTGCACAGCAAAAAGATGAAAAATATTGGAAGCGAAGAACTAGTAATAACGAAGCAGCAAGAAGATCGCGGGAAGCAAAGAGAGCACACTTTATTTGGATTCAAAACAGAACGAAGGAACTTGAAGATGAAAATGCGAACTTACATAAAGAACTTAAAAATTTGGAACAGAAAATGTTAGAACGAGAAAAAAAAGTTGGAGAATAGTTATTGCAGCCACAATTTTGTGTGAAAATTTCCAGGTCATTTATACTGTTAATAAACTCTCCTTTATTCCTAAATAGTTTAACACTTAATTGTACTGATAAAACATTAAAATATGTAGATGTTTATCTATCTTATGAGTTATGTCGTAACTGTCTTTAAAATGTCGGCGCACATTGAAACAGAAAAATTTGAGTAAATCTATTCGTATAGATTGGTATGGAAGTGGGTATGGAAGTATTCGTATGGAAGTGGGAGTAGAGGGCGAGTGTTTGAATACAATAATCAATATCCGAATATTATGTTTCACTGATATATCAGTTTCGTGTTTTCACTTGATATACACTGTTTACATGCATATCACTAGGCGGACTGGTTGAATGTTTATAGGCGGACTAGTCTGGTTGAATGTTGCATGAATATAGTGGGTGATTATACATTATACAATATATTTTCTGCGCGGTACAAATCGCAGTTGTGTTGCAGTGTACCCTTAGTATAGGTCTTCGACTTGAGAAATGTTGTTCTTCAAAGTGTTTTGTCACTTCTTCATTTCAGTGGACTTAAGTTAAGTTTAAAGGCATGAACGAAAAACTGATTTTGCCTGAAATTGTCACTAAAGGCTATATTCAACCTTAAAATTTGCAGGGAATTCAGATTTCAGAATCATGATAGATGAAATTAAAATTCAGTACAAAACTAAAGTGTATTATGGCATTAATTAAACATGATTTACATGTTTCTCCGTATGGAGAAATACTGATATGTTGTGAATAGAGATATTCATGCGAAATAAATAAATATCAGTTCAGCAAGTGCTTTCTTGAGAGTCGGTGATAATCAATTCATTCCATGATCTTTAAATTTATTAACTCGTCACGGAACTTTAAGTATAGCACACAAACTATAATCATGATACGGATCATGGCGCTCAAAAAGTTTCACACGAGCTTTGTTGAGCTATTTCAAATTTCGTTAACAGTGTCTGTTGTCTGTCCAGGTGCCGTGTAGATACACAGAGGACGTCATAACAACATCATTGGCCATTCCGGGCCTGGCATATGTTGGCCACTTTATAGTTTGTTTTTATCACGTTATTATATATGACGTCATCTGTGTATATTAAGGCACATCTACTGTACACGATACAACTATAGTCGTATACGATGCTTATCCTGGCGTATGTACTCGAATAAAAACATGTAAAGATGTCACATTTCAAATTACGCCATGAACTTATGAACAGGAACGGTAGCGTCCTCAGTCGTTTTTATACGCCAGAAATGGCAGAATGGCAATCGTGTACGTACGGCTAGTATCGTGTAAATGGGCTTTTACGGAATAGAGAACGGCAAAATGTTATCTACTTGATGAATAGTGTACTTTTCCAGTATATAAAATAATAAGCACTACCAATAATGATTTGGTAAAACGTGGGTTTACCGAAGTTTGATATCTGCCCTTTCCAGGTCAATTTCCGTCAACATTTCCTGTGGGATACAATTAAGGATCAATGTGCATGCATGTGCTTTTAAAGCGGATACAGAGTTACACCTGCCCCGCGTGGTGGTTATTTGTGTGGGCAACAGGAACTACGAGATGAATAATTATTCTCTATCACTGATTTTGATAAACAGCTAGGAATGCGTGCCAAATGTCTAATATCCATGTCCTGTTTGCATAATATGTTTATTCAAAATAACAACATTGTTTACATCAATTTCACCCTGGAATAATCCAAGTTCATCAATGATTTGTTTACGGTTTCTAAAAAGGTCCAGGAAAGCTACCAACTTTTAAAGAGTCGAGGACGTTTAATAGAGACCTTGTCCTTGATAATTCAGGGTATCACAAAAAGCAAATTCAATAACTGCATGTTTATAATTATACACTGCATTTTCATTAATCTCCTTCAAAAATGATTTGTCCGCACAAAAACGTTTGCAATTGGTTAAAACATCACAACAGCATAAAAATGTTAAACAAATAATTATATAACTATACTTTGATTGACATTTAATTAAAGAAAGACTGAGGCTGCAATATGAACTGATATTCAGTCTTCATGTGAAGCACTTTTCTGTGTAAACGTTGTTTTTCTCTGTTGCGAGTGTTGGAAAGAAGTAAGAGTAAACGTAAATAATAAACAGAGATATATTTAGAGCACATGCATGTAACTTATTTTTTATTTACCTACATATATTTGTTAATTCTTATTTCTTAGATCGAATTAATAATTTCAAGTGCGATTCAACTGTAATTTCATCAATAATAATTCACAAAACCAAATTATACGATTCCGTGTTCTGCGTTCTGACTCTGGTATTCCAATTTACTTTAAGTAGCATAAACTTAAACCGAAGTTATGAGTTCGCAAAAGAACCCGACGCAAGCGGTTCTAGTGTCGGAGCCGGATGACATTCGAGAGTAAAGTCACCAAAGTCAAAGCCAAAGGGCGCTTCTCACGTATAAGCGCCGCACTTATTCACAGCAACTTGACGTGGTTAATGCTTATAGTTCAATATAATGGGTTAATGAAATCACCGTCAGACAGAATTATTCGAGAAGGCAAACCAAAACACATAATTCTTTTGTTCAATGCACCAATATCAGCCTTGGAAATTTTTCTCCAGATATATAAGTGTAAAGTGAATCTAAGTATATTTCACTGAATGCTTTCTTGTTTAATTCGGTTTAAATTTACCGCTGCTCCGACTCTGTCATTTTACTTTGGAAATGTGCATGCATTATACCGTTCAAAGGCAGAGCGAACTTTGCGTGCACTGAGTGCCAACATAATAAGCACCACATCCAAATAAGCCTTGAAATAAGCGTTAATTCTGAAACACGAGACGAGTAGGTACAGACACGTACAGTACAGACCCGGCTATATATATATGCATATGCAGAACGAACGTAAGTTCACGAACCTGCATTTTTTGCAAAAGATCTTCCATTTAAATCGCGCAAGAATTAAATTAACCTGTTTTGTTCTAGCATTTTAAAGCATCAGGTCACTATATAGTATATTGTCTCTTGTTTCTTGATTTAACATGCAGCAATCTTTAAAGTGCATAAATTTAAGGTTTGCATCGCATGCAACATTTACACGACTAATTCATATTATTCAAGCATGCACTCCTATATGTCACAGACACAGTAATATACTATTTTGAATAAATAGAATAAAAATGATAATGAAGAAGAATCGGATAGACTATTTCTGCATGTAGTTCACCTACTGTTTGTAACCTGAACAAATTTGGTCAGTATAGGCCTACACGCATGTTCCGCTTTTCCTTTGAATCTAGAATGGACCTATATGCAGTTCTTTAAACTATTCAAAATATGTTCAGTGAGACACTTGCGTGCAACGAGACAAAGACTGCTATTTTACAAGCTCTGTTACAAGTTTGACTGATGATTCGAAGTAGTTTTCCATGTATAGTAACAAAAAAACACCACCGCGCGGTTACGTATACACCCACGAAAACAAGCTTGCATGCATGGGTACGTTATATATACAAGAAAATAAACGAAAGCCGTTTTGTATTCACTTGTACTTTCGTCGTAGGCCTATGTTATAAAGTATATGTGTTTCAGTATAGCTTTGATTTCAACTACTATTAATATTATTCTGTATTAATACTAATAGACTGACATATGTGTTCAACTTCAAAGTCCTGATTTGAAACAAGACAACAAGTGTATCAGAGTTATAGGCACTATAAAAGAATTCCCGAAATTTAATTTGTTGGAACAAATTTCAGTCTTACTCAACAGCTTTATTATGCTGACGTATATTATATGTTGTTAAATATAAAGGTGGGTTTGATCTTTTTTACTAGAATGTGCGGCAAATTTTAATTACTCTATAGGCTTATAAGTAATAGGCTACATGTGTGATTTTTTTAGCGCTTCTTTTCCACTTTTAGCCAAACAAATCATGGCCTGATGGGCAATATATTTTTATTAATTATTAACTTGATTAGAACATTTGCTCGGTGTTTAATTAAAAGAAGAATGCACATAAAAATATCGTACAACTAATTGTTTATTACATGGCAAAGGCAAGCTATGTCAATTTTTGGTCATGGCCTTTCGTGCAAACAAGGTGCCCCATGCAGAAAATGTATCATTCACTATACTTTGTATGTTGTTTATTGTGAACCTGGATTCAAGCCTTTTAATTAACTATATTTTGTAGTTATGGCTGCGATAACATAATTAGTAGAAGCAATTTCTGGTTTTTATATCAAGATCTAATAACTATATACATATAGGCTATCGTATCATGTCTGACCATAATTATATCAATGGGTAAAATAACCAATTAATTAATTGCCTTGTAGAATCACTATATATAAGGTGGTATACCACCCTATAGCACTATATCCAACTTGCCCAAATTATGAAAATTCAAGGTCGACTATTAAAGTGTATCAAGTCTTGACTTTATGCTATCAGTAAGATTTTAACCTATATGCATATACTTTTCAAAACTAATGGTGCATGCAATGTGGCTTCATTTCGTGTAAACTGATTTATTTAGTAAAATTAAGTAAGGCAGAAATTAAACCTTGGAAGGGAGGGAGAAAGTGCCCTAAATTTTCTGTTTACCATCATTTTTGTCTAAAACCAGCAAATGTTTTTAGGAATAGTGTTCCAATCTTTAGTGAACACGTCAGGCAGTTCGATTTAGCACTCCTTTAGTTTAGTAAAGGAACGGCTAATTGCCTTAAATCGTGTTTACAATATCTATAATATAAACAATAGAGAATTCATGAGAACCTGATTGTTCTTATCTCCCAGATCGTAGAGGCATATATTCCAGAATTGGTATACTATATATTGACGTATATATAACCTCCGCTATAGTTCTGCATGAGTGTTAGTAAATATTTAATTATTTTCAATAAACCATGCAAGGCGTTGTTTTGCGTTTAGTTTTACAGTCAAACACAGCGTTGCTGTTGAACATGAAATAAATCTCGTATAGTTCGTTCAGTGCGCTAATTTCTGTCTTAAAATTGTTTCGACTTTTCTCGAATACTATAATTATATAAACGATAAGGCGTCCGAAAAGTATACAGGACAGTTCAAACTACCTAAGTCTAAGTAATTGCGGAAATATTTAATATCATGCAGGAATATAGTGGGACTGGGGTAGCCAGTTTGCGACAAGTTCGGCATCTGTTAAAAATTAAAATGTAATGTTAGTGGAAAAGAAAGCTGAAAGCTAGAGATTTGCGAATTTATCAGACCTTTGAAAAGGATTCCCACATAATTCGAAATTGTTAAGTCGTTAAGTTATTCGTTGTGCATGGACAATTAGCCATTATATCTTTATGCAACCGCCGCCATATTGATTTAGCATAGATATTTTGGCACCATTTCGATTGTACGTTAAATATTTGCATTGGATTGTGAGCGGTCTACAGTCCCCGTACTTTGTTCTTTTCCCTTTCATGGCGCGCTATCGGTCTAGCCTGTTTTCATTATCGTCACAGAGCTATGTGATTGTCTTCATAGCTCAACTATATAATGATCAAGGTCGCGTTGGAGACTACAATTCATACACTATCTTCTGGGAAACTATTCAAATTTTCCAATACCGATTATAAATCACACCAACATATCGTACTTTGAAACTACGTACAAACTTTATGCACTGCATTCTGATTACAGATCCACTTGATTATTAAGTTTAATTAATTAAACTAATAATCATACACTGTATTTTATAAATACAGGTCGAACTCAGCTCTGGCGCGCAAAACTCGAAATCGGGCCATCAAATAGCAATGAAGAAACGTACTCTTGTTAGGCACGCAAGAAAGCATTGAAAGGTAGAAAGGGGAGGGTTGCGAGTCCGGAATCCTGCGTGTGAATTCTCAACAATTTTTATTGCAAAAGTTTATAAATACAGTCTTAGAGTCTCAGCATAACTCGGAAAAGGTTGTATCAACGCATATTTCACTTTATGTTTTGTTTGGTAACCCTTTTGCTGGGGCAAATTATTTACTCCTTTGCGCTCTTCCTCTGGGCGTCCCTGCATGTTTTTGGTGTTTGGTTATATTTTGATCATGTGCCAAGTACACGTGGGCGTATACGTTGTCTAGACAATTAGAATCTAACCGAAAATAATAACCAAACAATTCACGTCATAAAAAGTCTCCAATATGCAAATAACCCCAAACGACAGTGTCTTTGCGAGCTATATATCCCTCGGCTACGTCAGGAACGCCCCTCAAGTTGTATGACTGAGAAACATGGTTCTCTGTATTCTGTAATCAAACTGTATCGAATTGCCTTGGGATTGTTCATAAGTGAGTATTTACTTAATATGAACATTATCGAAATATTCTGTGCCAGTGGCAATATTGGCCTACGTCATAATAAGGTCTATATGAGTATGCTTTGCCAATATTTGATGTCATGACACTTGGGCTGGCACTTGAAAAACGCCTGCACTTGATGACTTGAAGACTCCTGACACCTACATGGCGAGTTTGACTAATGGTCGCGGGTCGCGTGTCGCGGGTAAGAAGTCGCGGGTCGCGGGTAAGAAGTCGCGGGTCGCGGGTAAGAAGTCGCGGGTCGCGGGTAAAAGGTCGCGGGTAAAAAGTCGCGGGTCGCGGGTAAGGGGTCGCGGGTCGCGGGTAAAAAGTCGCGGGTCGCGGGTAAAAGGTCGCGGGTCGCGGGTAAAAAGTCGCGGGTCGCGGGTAAAAAGTCGCGGGTCGCGGGTAAAAAGTCGCGGATCGTAAAAAAGCTCCAAACCGTGTATTTTATTGAGTCGCCGGTTGAATAAAGTGTTTAAAAATCACGTTATCATTTAGTAAACAACTATATCGGATTGCTTCATTACAAAACATTGCCAAAGAGCCTTTTGTCATGATTTAATGGTTTTATATAAACGTGCCAGAAGCCTAAAACCTGAAAGAATAAATTATATAATGACAAAAATCCTGTAATCAAAAAATGTATTCTGAAAGAAACAAACAAGACTTTGGCACAAATAAATTCAGTTTACCACTACTATTACAATTAGTTTTATACCAATTTAAAAACAACCATATAGTATCACAAATAATAGATATATCCATGCCCTACATTATAAAAGTACAGTATGATTAACCAACAACCTGGATATTTATGTCGCTGTTCTCTAACACTTGTTTCTGGAAAGTACTGATCAATGCGCAGAGGCTTGACGACAAGCGCACTGAGCCGACGACTGAGCCTAACGACTTCAGAGTATAAAAGATGTTTCGACATATTCAAAAACAGAAATATATCTCACAGAAGCTAAATGTCGGTTTTAAAGACTTGAGTAATGTTAACTCTGTGACTCGGTATCGAGAATGGGAAGGGAAAATAATCATGGTGTCTTATGAACGGATGCGGATTATTTCATCAGTAGTGTGATATGACATATATACAATGTACCCTTAGAAAAGGTGATTTGCCGCTTGGTTCACGTGTTTTAAAAGCCCAGATGAGCACAGCCGACTGGCGTTATCCCGGACACCCTTTAATTATTGCCAAAGGGAACACGAAAAAAATGCTGATTGGAAAACATTAAATTAATACACTTCTTTTCTATTTAAAATATTGAATATAGAGTTTTATTACTTGTTACTCGTGCCAGGCATTTGGCCGCTGCACGAGTATAAGAATGCATGGGGAGCCTTTTTTAGGTTTTTTTAGATAATACATTATCTTTTCCCTCACGAAGCTTTGTTTCTCCTACGGAAGTTGTAAAGCACTTTTGACGCACCGAGTACAGTTTTAACTTGGCAAATTAATGTTTGGTTTATCTTCATTTTTTGAACTATAAATAATGTAGTGTAGATTCTTTGCGTGATTGTAGGTCATAATCTTAAAGTATAAAGTCACAGATTTAAAGTTTAAACAGCGCAGAGCGTCAACGTATTCGCTTCAAAATCTTGTGAAATGCCTCTCATCTCACGAGGCATTATTTCTTAACAGACGTTATAATGCGTTGTAATGACGTTATAATGCGTTATAATGCGTTAACAGACGTTATAATGCGTTGTTCACGAGTAGTTGTGAACCAGCGAATATTCTGCCCTCCAGCCTTCGAAGTACTATAAACTAAAGGGTGGTTTTAATTCAGAAAGTACGTAACATAACACCAGCCGTTCTGTGGTATGACAACAGGATAAACATTTAAACTTGACTCCTATACTGAACGTATTACACAACGCAATTGCAAATATTATAATTGTAAATGCAAATTATTCCGAATTAAAAAGGCAGAAATGAAAAAACGCATTCTTCGTTTGCAGACATTATAAATATAACGTAATACCATAGGATGCCATCAGTGGAGGTATTGGAGTATTAAATTTAACTCGTGACCCTCGAAATGATACTGTATGATTGTATAGCCTTGTTCTTTCAAAATTGTTGTCTACTACCTGGCACGAGTTAATCCTGCAAGGCCAGGATCTTGTTCTCTCTGGGGAAGGCTTTATGAAGAGAATACTACGGTACGTATAGACAAAAAATTATCCAAACAATATACATGGCATTATATACGTTAATATTGAATAATACTATTGATAAAAACCATTAAATAACTAAATGATAATGTGATTTTTACACACTTTATTCAACCCGCAACTCAATAAAATACACGGTTTGGAGCTTTTTTACGACCCGCGACTTTTTACCCGCGACACGCGACTTTTTACCCGCGACCTTTTACCCGCGACCTTTTACCCGCGACCCGCGACCTTTTACCCGCGACCCGCGACTTCTTACCCGCGACCCGCGACTTCTTACCCGCGACACGCGACCCGCGACCATTAGTCAAACTCCTACATGGCTACATGTCGTATTTTTCCTTATCGTATGCATGCATCAACTTATCAATACTTCATGGTCACAATTCATCTCAACATGAAGGGCCAGCTAGACTAATTGGGTCTACGTAAACCTCGTAATTGGGTCTATACATCAACCTACGTCAGGCTCTTCCCGTGGGGTTATATATACGTACTGCAGACTTGCGTAATATTATTACTGCATGACATCTGTCTTATACCAAGAATAGTTTTTCGTGACTCGAATTATAACTCCTAGCTTACTCGTTTCTGCACAGCGACTCTCTTTAAATTTTTTGTGTTCGGATGCGGCGCTTATTTGAGGGCGGCGCTCTTTGTAGAATATTTTATTTGAATGCGATAACGAGAACTATTAGCCACAAAATGTAACATAATTAAAAACATTGAAATGCAGGCAAAAAAAGTTCCGAGGCTGGTTAAAGATTGCGACCTCGTATATACCCATCGCGTTTAATTTTCTTCCACAATTGGGCCTCATGAACAATTTTTCAGACGGTGCTTCGATTAAGCGCGGCGTTGTCAGTGAATAAGTGCGACGCTTAATTATTCTAGGGACTCGGCGCTCTTTAATGATGTTGCTCTGTTTAACTGAGTAAACATGTATACGGTATACTCCACAGAAAATATATTTCAGAAACAGTATCTTTTTTATTTATTTAACGGTTAGCTATAGTTAGTGAAACAAAATGAAATTGACTTGAAAGCTAGCTGCTATATGTTAATGGAAAATTGTGTCGTGAATTAACGTGAATACTTAAAGATCCGCTATACTTATTGTCATTGACAACGGGTTCTTCCTGATGAATATATTCATAATATAAGCGGTTACTTTTGACAACGATTGCAACACTCATACGTATATTAATATTGATACACACTTTGAAAGACAAATGAATACTGATATATAATAATGTGTATAATTGCGATAAATGCTCGAAACAAAAAAGAATATCTTAATATCTTGATATGATAGAAATTGAATCGTATAATGTCGCAACTCCGAAAATGATTTGTATCTGAACCGGTTACCCTGTCCTTCAGACTATACAATGGCGGTCAATGCAGGAAAACCTTGGACCTATAGTCTATACCTTGAAAATGACTTATTGCATAATAACTATTTTTATTTTTTATCAGTGAAAATGAAGCAATCTGATTGGCTGAGAGCCTTTCAGAGCGGGCCGGTTTTTTGCATCCGGCCCGCTCTGAAACGCAACTGCCCGCTGTGAAATGCAACTGCCCGCTCTGGCTTTCGCGACAAAAACTGAGGAGTGAAACAATTTTTTAAAAGAAAAAATCTGCCAAAAACGTTTGAAAAACATAGCCTAACGACAGTCAGAATACAAAAATGAATTGCATCAAGCCCTAAAGACTTCATACTAAGCACGATGTTCACCAGAATTGACAATATTTTGATAGAAATGCGACTGAAAGTCGGAAAATTATTCGACATGTATAAAAGTTACGTCGAGAAAACAACAAGTTTTTTAAATGCTCATGTATTCGGCCACTTAAAGGCGAAAAAATTACAGCTTAAACAGTTATTGTACTGATAAATGTTTTCCCATTTAAAAAAAGTTTTAACTGCAGCAGTGAAAACAAGTCACGAATATATTCTCTACCCACTTGTGTCATGCATTTTTATACAATTACTTTATGGTTTCCGTGTTTGGATGGCCTGATCCAAACACGCGGGAATGTTGCGAGAGTTAAGAAAAGCGCGCGAAACACGAGCCGAAGGCGAGTGATTTTGCGAGCTTTTCTTAACTCGAGCAACATTCCCAAGTGTTTGGAGCAGGCCATCCAAACACGGAAACCATAAAGTAATTGTTTTATAAAATAACAACAACACGATAGTCTCCCGTGTTTGGATGGCCTGATCCAAACACGGGTTTCGACCAATCAGAGCACGCGTTATATACATGTTATTTTATAATCAGTGATATAAATATTGTAAACAAAGTAAAAGTTTGTGTTTATATTAAAAACAATTTTTTCAAGCATATTATCGTAAAACGACAAGAAAAAATACAAAAATATAAAAACAACATACCCTTTTCATGGACCTTGTAGTAGAAAAACGTTGATTAAATCAAAACAGATTCATTTTTATATGTTTTTGATCTGATCTGAACATGAACTTGTCGTTGTCAGGAGCAACTGATTTTGTCAAAGCCAAAGCCAAAACGCCAGGCATAAAAGTTTTTATTCCAAAGCTTCTCTTCTATACCATATTCATGAAAAAGCATGTACATTTTTACTGAAACTATACGTCTTTTTGTGTGTTTCTTGCCAGTTTTCTCGAGTTTTCGTATCGTGTTTTATATCATTCAACTTTTCAAATTTCAATTTTTGTCAGCCTCGCTTTGAAAATACACAACTGCACTGATCTCAAATTAGTTCGCAAGCAACACTGGAATTTTAATCAATTTAATTTTTACATCTGATAAAAATAAACACGTTATTTACCGGCAGCGTCGGTCCGGATGAGAAAAACTGTGCCCTCGGTCTTGAAAACGTCCCTCGCCCTTCGGGCTCGGGCCGTTTTCAAGACCTTGGGCACAGTTTTTCTCATCCGGACCTCGCAGCCGGTAAATAACATATATATACTATATATAACTACATAATAATCTAGTTTATTGTGTTTATCTTATTATAATGTATCTTTATATGTTATGTTTAATAACTTTGCATGTTGAGTGTTTTTCATGCATGCAGTAATTAAGTAAGCCGGTGTTCCAGGATTTTCGCCTCCCCACAATTTCGCCCCCGGGGGGTATTGTTTTGTTTGGTATTGTTTTGCATCCACGTTTTGTCGTTATCGGAAATTGAAAAGGTATGGCTTATAAGTTGTCATTATTTTATACTTGCATTATTTCAATATAGTTTGTAAATCTCAGAAGCGAAGGAAATCCTAGGAATTTCGCCCCCCTTTAGGAAATTCGCCCCCCTTTAGAAACTTCACCTTTTCTTTAGGATTTTCGTCCTCCGTTTAAAATTTCGCCCTTCCTAACAGTTGCATGGGATAATTATTACATGGCTTTAATTAATCATTTGAAATCAGTATCAATTCAAAATTGTCAAGACAGAGCTTGAAATAACAACCGATCACCGATCAATGATCGGCAAGGAATTGCTTATGATCGGCAGAACAGCAGGGTTTCGGTTTCCAACCTGAAAAAAGCAGGGATCACCATGACTGCCGATCACCATGATCGGGAACTTTTGGAACGTTATTTCAAGCCCTGTAAGAATACAAATTTACAATTACATGTATCGAAAGGGCTTACACAGTTACAGTAGATCAATAGGACTTATGACGCTTTACAGCACACCATGCATATTTTGCATTTTCAGTGTTAATCCTTAAACGTAACTCATTATTAAAAAGTAATCACCGTGGTGGTTATTGTAACTATATTGGTATTGTTTATTTGTTTTGCATCCACGTTTTGTCGTTATCGGAAATTGAAAATGTATGGCTTATAAGTTGTCATTATTTTTTACTTGCATTATTTCAATATAGTTTGTAAATCTCAGAAGCGAAGGGTATAGAACTTGCCATTTGCCAATAGGCAATACTCCAATAATATATGTTTAAAAAAAAAAGAAAAGCTTTTAGTTTTGCAGAGTTACATTCTCAAATGTTTAAGGCACTAATAAAATCAAAGTATCATGAAATTATTTGAATAAACCACACCACATATATATCATGCAATTTTCTTTGCGGAAGTCAAGAATCAAGATTACATCACTGACACAGACATGGAAAGTTGACGATTCAATGGACAATATACAATACGCTTCCCAAGTCCCAACACATTAATCCTATAGTTTATTGTTAGCAATTAATTAAGTGATTACTGTGGCGGCTATTGTTAACACTGCTATTGATAAAATTTGCAAGCAATTGTTTTTATAATATGTTATTATGTTATTTTATAATATACAGTAATATGCAATGATTGAATGGCTATAGTATAAGTAGCCATCTTCTCTCCTGTTTTGAGAATAGAGAACTGACCCACTTCCCCCAAGCACGTCGAAAACCAGCAACATAGCCAAGCCAAGACAACACAACAACGTCACATGCAATGTGAATGTAAACTGCCAGAAGAATACGACAACATGATTTTATGCGATCTCTGTGGGCAATGGTTCCACTTTAGATTGTAGAATATGACACTAGTCTAAGTACCTCAAATGAGTGGTTATGCCGACCGTGCACACCACCAGCTGCTAAGAAGCCTAAAATGTGTATGTAATTTTGTCTCCTTGTAATAAATAAATAAATAAATCACACAATAAATCTTTTCAACTTGCAATCGTTTTGTTTTTAGATAAAAAATTCAAAATTTATATGGGGGGGGCGAAATTCCTAAAGGGGGGGGCGATATTCTTAGAAGATTCGCCCCGGAGGGGGGAGCGAATATCCTAGGAATATCGCCCCCCCTTTTGAGAGAGGGGGCCGAATCTCCTAGGGGGCGAATCTCCTGTGACAGAACTGAAGTGGTGGGCTCACGCAGAACAGAAGTGGTGGGCGCACGCCCTTATTTATGCCCATGGCAAGCTTGTGGGGCAAAGAGGCAGATGTTCTCTTCGGTTTTAGATAATTTATAATTTGCAAAATTCACTATTCATGCACCCTTATAGAACTCTATTCATGTATCTTGCTGCAGAACGCAATACTGTCGAATCGTCTGCGGGTATTAACCTGCATGCTTCTTTTTTCTCAAGAATCAAGATGATACAGTAATTCGTCAATCGTCATTTCTTCATGTGCGGCAATTTGCATAATATTGGTTTTCTTTTTTATCCATGGCTTTAGGTATTAATTGCTTTAATCGAATATTTTAATATGGCCATTCCGGCTCATATTAAGTAATATGTATTTGTTCACAATTTTCCATTTATATATAAATATATAAGATGCAGTTACCATGCACCTCTTTCAATTATCGATCATCTACAAGGTTACTCGTACATGCTGCAGCCTAAACTGATAAATTGACATTGCTTATTAGGAATGCCCATGCTCTTCCTTGCCTCTCAAATCAGGCCGATTATCTAGATCTTAATGGGGGTCATATAGTAGAGGAAGGTAACATAAATTATTCTTTCCACTTCACTTAATTGATAGTGCACTTGAAGATGATTTTCATTGATCAGCCATCATAATACTTGAGAAATTCAGTTTGCCGAATATTTCGACATCGGCTGCAGCATGCAGTGAGCTTATTTTGAAATATTATAAATGTGGCGGTCTATAACTAATCTGAACTCCGCACTTTCATGTTTTATAGATATTAACGGTGTTGAATTACACAGTTTCAACGACTGATCCACTGCGGAAGCCGATATTGTTTGGTTTAAAGAAAATGAAAATGGATTTTATATTCTCCGACTGTTACCATTGGAATGTGCAAGACATCTCGCAACCTCAAAACAACGTGAATCAAGAAACAGGGACTTCCTCTTATGCAAGAGAAGCATTAACACAAGTGAAGGAAAACCAGCCACTGCCTGATGAGAATGATTTCATAGAATTCTGGAACAGAAATTATCAAAACTATTACGAACACAGTGAAAGAAAACAGAGTTCATGTTTAGGAAACAATAGCGTGGAAAGAAACGATTTTGGAGAACTTGATGAAATTCTTAACCATGTTCCTCGCTTACCAAGTTACATGCAAGGAACTGAAGGAAAGAAAATGAACTTTATTATGATTGCAACAACATTGGATAAAAAAACAATTACAGAAAATTTAGAAAAGACTTTGGATAAGACAAAGTTCCAAGCACTTCCCTTGTCGTTCGAAGCACAAACTATGGAACACATTTATGACGGTAAATAAGGAAAATGTATTAAACTGCCGTATGTATAGATACCAAGTTAGTTTAATCTACATGCTACTTCTCTCAGTGTATTTCTAGGGCAGTTAACACCCCAAAAACCTATACGAATAAAGCTATATGTGATATTTCGGAACTGAGTCTAGTCCTTCGATATCAATGCAATCTAGTAATCATGATCTTTTCTGTATTGGTGTTATGTACTCAGGTGAATATGATGTTTGTGATGTTACTCTGAGTGATATCCACGCCGGGCAAGCATGATTACTAGATTGCATTGATATCGAAGGAACTAGACTCAGTTCCGAAATATCACATACTCGTATCGACCTGACCGCGTAGCAAGATGACAAGCTAAGAGCAATCCAGGCCAATCCAGAATATCTTATTTTATGCTGATGCCAAATTAATACTTTAATATATACTATATGGCAATACACCCTTCTGGAAAGTACGTCACTTTGGCCATAGAGCCTCGTTTTCATGTATCTGACATCAGTTAAAGGTCACGTCTCAATCACGAAAACGAGGCTCTATAGCCAAGGTGACGTACTTTCCGGAAGCGTGTATTGCTGTGATAAATTATAGGGCGATATACTTTGGGGCACCTTACCAGAGTGAACGTAAACGACCTAAAGTCTCATAATTGATTCTATAATCATTAAAACTTTACTGCATGGTAGCAGTTACAAAGACCTTTTCATACTGTTTAGTGAAATTGATGTGAATTTATTATTTTTATGTCAAGCCAATGCCGACTCAGAATGGAAGTTTGTTCAGTGACAGTGATATTTCGTTTCAATTCTAGATTCACTGGAACCCGCTACTGAAAAGAGAAAACGTAATGTACAGTTATATGAAGAGCAACAATGTACGCGTCGTCGACTTAAACGAAAACATTTTGAGGAAGAAGAGAAACGGCGAAAATTTGAGAAGGAAGATGAGATGTTGTTTACATCAAAAAGGGATACAAAATGTCGGATGAGCTGGTTGACAACGAAGAGAACAGATTATAATGAAGAGGATAAAGACTTAGAACAACAAGTTAAGATGTTAATTCAGACCAAGCAGTTATAAATTCAAATATGAAATTGAAAATTACTATATATAGCCTTGTAAATGAAGCGTCAGTGTATGAATTTTCAATGCGTGCTTCTGCTCGGCTAAACTTGCAGTGATAAATGTGCAGTGATAAAAAAATCTTAAAATTAGGTATGCAAGTAATTGTTCAAATGTTAGCCAAAACAAGGCAAACAGTCGTTCATAACAATCGTACATCTGTGTATTATGAAATTTACTTGTTTTTAATTTATTTCCCAACCCAGTGGATATTGACTGACACTTATTCAGAAATATTATCACGTAATTGAATGGCGCGCCTTGTGTAGAAAATAGATGAATCAGCTTATGTTCTCTTTCGAAGACAAATAGACAATTACACATTAAAGTGGCTCCCTGCTGCTTTTGGAAAAAGGAAAATTTATGATTTTGGGTGGACGAAGACAATTCACACATTAAAGTGGCTCCCTGCTGCTTTTGGCAAAAGAAAAGTTTACGATTTTGGGTGGAATTTTTCAACAATTGTTATTTGTTGAAAAGCAAATCTGATTAGAAAATACTACATGAAGAGAATGATTTTTTACCAAAATTGACTTACTGCCGTTGCAATGATAACCATGACGTGAACATAATACTATCTGGATAGCAAACAAAATATTATTTAGCAAATTATTTTTTAAACAAATCGCCAGTGTAGATTTTTTAGTGAATTTAATAAAACGCGTTTCTTTCGATTAAAAAAAATTCGACACTGGCGAAAATAATATTTTTTACTAATCGAAACCGTTAAAGAAAATAAAAATAGGTACGCAGTGCGTACATGTTGCATGCCATCAAAACAATGAAACCTCATTACTCATAATACTATACAGAAATCCATCTCCATTGCTTCCTGTATAAGTACTATTTGTCATGATTTGTCACTCGGCAAGTACCGTAAACAGAAGCAGTCACTCCCCCCGGCACTGAACAAAGACAGACAGACAGAAGGTCGATTTAGAGTAACTGCTGTCACGTCCCAGCCAGTGCGTGCCGAAGAGGCATTCCCCCCTGGACGTCTGTCATTTTGAATATTATCAGGGGGTGAATGCCTCCCAAAAGCGCATCAGCCAGGACCATGGCGTTAGCATTTTGATGATAAATTACGATCATGCCAAAATCATTGGAAAATCATAGGAAAAACCAAGAAATTGGGCTTCTGTATGACCCATCCTGCGCCCTGGTTATGATGCGCTACTGCTTATAACTTTTGATACAACTGGCTTTAGTAAATTGACCCTTACTAAAAGGTATTGAACAATCAAACTCTCGACGAAGCAAATTCGGTTTTATAAAATTATATTATTGAAAATCACTCACAGTTGTATACGCGGTCTAGTCTCTCTCACAGTCCCACAGTCACTACATTCCTATCTTTTAACTCCTCTTCATAATAATATAAATGTGTCAATCATGCAATGTTCGTCCCTAATTAAAGTAATAATTAATCCTGCTATTAAATCACAAATATTAAGATATATATAGACAGTCTCCGACACACTCCCCCATGCAAGTTAGGAGCTAAATTGTATGTTCCCTAAGGAGACTGCGCTTCTAAACTATCGTGTTCGTGGAAAACAAAACTTGAAAATGAATCTAGTGTTAATGTGTAAATATTATATAGTGTTCACATATCTTCTTCTTGATCTTCTGCTATGGCGGTTATTTTTGCTCGTGCATCTGCTGCGGCAGCTCTTTTCGGTACGAACGCTCGGGCTCCGGGGTTCAGTTGGACTCTGCCTTCGTTCGCGTTCCCTTTTGTGTCGCACTGGAGTTCTAGGGGATCATTACCAGAAATATGGGACATTTTGCTCCCGCTTTTGTAGTCAGCGGCTAAGTCCGTTTTATATGCCCAACATTGCCTAATATAAGTAATTCGACTTCGCATTTTACTTTGAATCTCCAGTTCAAGTATTATTCAACCAAAAACTGTGATTTTAAACCATATTTTGCAGTTTTTGCTGATCACTTCCGGTATTTTGACCTTTAACCCCGCAAATTTTTATCAAGACTAAAAATATTGCAAATATCCAAAAAAATCCTAAAATATCCCTGTGTTTTTACGTGAGAGCCTGGGATCTAGTCCTTCAAAATAAACAAGAGACATGGCTGCTCGAAACAGCTCAAATTTGTATTAAAACTTGTCGTTTTTGGATATTAAGATGGCTTAATGGCGACATACAAGAACCGTAAAAAGGCGAACTTTTAAACGTTTCGGGAACCAGTTTCCCTGGAAATTACAGCGGATATATTTAGCTAAATTAACAGTTTGGACATCATTAAATATATCGCGAGCTCCGCACTTTGCATCGTCCGAATGGATGTTGGTCTATTCGTCGGATATTTACCTCTTGTGTCACAAGTTTACTATAAATTACACTATGAAATTCATCGAATTGCGTGTAAAAATACAACATTCTCAGGAACCTGCTAGACGCGGTGCAATACTAGCGATTTTTGTTTAGAAATATTGCTTGTTCGTGTCGCTACTATAATCGAGCTCCGCAACCATGAAATATTTAAACAAAGTATATTAAAATTTGATATTTTGATCAACTCCCATATAGTTTATAGTAATATTTGGTCGCCATATTTGGTCAAAGTGTGCATGTCCGTCGCCATCTTGTCCCATATTTCTGGTAATGAGAGATGCTGAACGGGTCTTTCTATCTCGCCATTTTTCGTCCTGAGCTGAACAGCTCGCGTCCGACCATCTGGTCCTGGGAATAACTTCTCCACTATAGCTAGTGGCCATTTCCCTCGATTCTTATCGTCTGTCTTCACGATCACTGCGTCCCCTTCTTTAACTTTATATTTCTGAGTCTTATGGACGAGGCTGTGACGTTCTCTCAGCGCTGTCATGTACTCGCGTCGCCATCTCTTCCACAAGCTATTTTTGCACGTTGTTAGATACTTCGCTCGTTTTCGTAGGTCTTGGTCTTCGATCCGCCATGGTTCACTTTCGGGTAATTCATTAGCTCGTTGAAATAGAAATGTGGAAGGGGTTAGGGTTGGAAGTTCTACGTCATCTTCCATGTAGCTTAGTGGACGTCGATTCACTTGGATTTCTACATCTAGCAGTACGTCGTTCAATTCCGACCACGTCAGCTTCGCCCCACCGATCACCTTGTACATAGCACTCTTTACCACTCCGATCAATCGCTCGAACTGACCACCCCACCACGGGGCTCTGCTCAGATTGAATTTCCACGACACGTCGTATTGTTGCAGAAGGCCTTGCACACGTTCGTCGTTCCTGATTTGCTTCAACCACTTGGAGGCCTTGACGAACGTAGCCCCATTGTCGGAGTAGATGATTCTCGGACGCCCGCGTCGTGCGATCAATCGTTTCAGACACGGGATAAATGATGTCGTTTCGAGGTTCTTTATCAGTTCGAGATGGACTGCCCTCGACAAACTACACGAGAATATGACTAAGTAGCTCTTCCTTTCGCGTTTGTTGGAGCACTTATAGCGTATAGGGCCAGCGAAGTCCGCACCTATCACTTCGAACGCTACCCCGCCAGTGGTACGATCTTTAGGCAGCTTTCCTGGAATTGGTTTTACGATCGGCGTCGCTGTAAATCGCTTACAGCCATAGCACTTTGCACGAACAGCTTTCACTAGTCGTCTTAACGTCGGGACCCAATAGATCTCACGCACTGCTGCCATCGTCAACAGCACACCACCGTGTAGTGTTTCCACGTGGTATCTCTGCACGAGTTTTTTAGTGAACTCAGAGTCGGTTGGAAGGTATATAGGATAATGTCCTTGGATTCTTCCGCAGCATTCGAGAATCCCGTGTTGATTCATGACGAGGTTAAGGGACTGTTTCGTATGCTCGAAGTGGGGTCTTAGGGAATCTTTCGCTTGCTCTCGTTTTGTCCACCAGTCCCGAACTTCTCTTACGTCATCGGACGTCAGGGGCCCTCTACGATGACGGTTTGTCGTAAAGCGGCGTACCCAGGCTAGAATTCGGAGTGCGCGAAGCAGATCGTGACGTTGGAGGAGGTTCTCGAAGGGGTCGTTCTCAGAATCTTTATCTCGTTCTTGTTCTTGTGCGAGGCTGAGCACTTCCTTCATGACTTTCGCTTCGACCTCCGAGGCAGGTGATTTCTCCGCTACTCGATTTTCTGGCCAGCGATCACGGTCAGCGAGCCATTCAGGGCCAGTCAACCACGTACTGTTAGCAATATGTCCTCCACGGCTCGCGATGTCTGCCGGATTCTTTTCGGTAGGCACGTACCTCCACTGGATCTCAGTATGTTGTTGTATCTTTCTCACGCGATTCGCGACGAACTGTTTGTACTGACCGTTACCGAGAAGCCAGTGAAGTGCAACGGTGCTGTCTAACCAACCAAATATCTCTGGTGTGGGAAGCTCTATCAGGGCATTCTTTGCGTTTGTCACGATATTTGCTGACATATGAGCACTGACCAACTCGAATCTCGGCACCGTCAGATTCTTCTTCGCCAATCGGGACTTCGCCGCAACGAGGGAAGTTGTAACTCCTTCGGCCTGGCGGACCACAGAGTAGACGACCGTGCCTACTCCCTCAGTTGATGCATCTCCAAATACGTGCAACTCGGCTGAATCGACTGGTTGATGGTATGGCGCGAGTGGTCTTGGGATACTTATTCGTTCGGGAAGGGACTTCTCGAACTTCAGCCATCGTTTTTTAAGGTTGTCTGGGAGATTGGAATCCCATCCGATCCTGGAGTCGCATACGTCGCGAAACACGAGTTTGCCTTGCAACGTTATCGGTGATACTAGACCTAGCGGGTCGTAGATCCTTGCTAAACTTGCGAGGAGTTCACGCTTGGTGGTTGCTGGCGTACGGGCAGGGAATTCCACTGAGATGGTATCCGTGGTCTTGTCCCATTTGAGGCCCAACAACTTTGACTCACTCGGCTTGACTTGCAATTGTTGTTTTGCAAACGACTGTTCGTCACAGATTTCGTCGTTGATGTCTTCTAACTCTGGCACGTTGGAGTTCCATTTGTGTAATTTGAACTTTGCATCGTCCATAATTTCGATTGCAGTGGTTTTCCGTTGTTTCGCCTCTGTTGCGTCTTGACCACCAGACAAAATATCGTCGACGTATAAACTGCGACGTATTCGCTCAACGTCTTCCGGATATTTCTGGGACCACAAGTCGAGGTGACATTCGAGGACTCCCCCAAGTAGAAATGGCGAAGGCCCAAGGCCGAATAACACTCGCGTAAAACGATAGGTTAGGATCTCTGTGTCAGCATGGGATCTCCAGTGGAACCTGAGCGCATTTCTCTCACATTGTCGGACTCGAACCTGTAGGAAGGCTTGTTTGATGTCACCCGAAATTATCACCGGAAATGCTCTCTGTTGTACCAGAACGTTCCATAACTTGTTCTGTAAGGCTGGTCCTGCATAGAGGCAATCGTTCAGGGATGGAGCTTCGGGTGATTCTCGGGCCGAGGCGTCATATACAATCCTCATTTTGGTCGTCTGGGCTGATTCTCTGACTACGTATCTGTGTGGAATGTAGAATTCCTTTGCGTTGCTTCCGCTCACAGTGGGGGGTGGAACTAGGTCACTTCCGGTCACCACGGGGGGTGGAATAGGGTCGCTTGCGGTCTCCACGGGAGGTGGAATAGGGTCACTTCCGGTCACCACGGGAGGTGGAATGGAGTCGCTTCCGGTCTCCACGGGAGGTGGAATAGGGTCACTTCCGGTCACCACGGGGAGTGGAACTCTTTCGATGACCCCCTCAGCGAGTTGTTCTTGTATAATGCCGTCGTACTTCTCCATCAAGTTTTCGCGTTGAAGTCTTTTAGTCAAACCTCCGAGTCGCTTCAGGCTACCACGTTCATTGTTTGGAAGATAGGGATGGTTTGGTTTCCAAGGTAACGCGGTCTCGTACCATCCCTCGGGAGATCGGGTCAACTGTTCCTTAAACTCGTTAAATACCACCGTCTGGTCATGTTGGGGGGTATCTTCGAGCCCTAAAACGTCCAGTCTACACAATTCCTCGTACTCGGCGGGGGAGGTCTGGGTCATCAACATCACGTTGCTTTCGAACTCGTACCCAGGGCCCATTAGAAACCAACCAAACTTGGTCAACTCAGCGATAGGGGCTTTCTCGTCTCCTATTCTCGGTCTTGTTTGCGTTTTAATCTTCGCATACTCCCCGCTCCCAAAAATGACATGGACAGGCAGGGTATCTTTGACGTCATCGTCGTTCATTGTCACGCCCGTTAAGTGGGGGTGTTGATTGATTAATTTGGGGTATTTGGGATTGTCGATCAACAAAAGTTCACTCTTGTTTACCTTTGTAGCTCTTACGGGAAGACTAAACGAGCCGTCTAGCGAGTCAAATTTCATATCGTAAATCTCGAGTTTGGACGTCTTAGAGGCCATTAACATGTCAATGTTTTTAATCTGGGATTGTGATGGTTTCAGTTTGAGTAAGTCTATCAGTTTTGCTGACACGTAGGAGCTCCCAGCTCCCGAATCAATCAGCGCTCTACATCGAATTCCATTGACTTCTACAACGACTACTGGAAACACCGCTTCGCTTTTCTGGCATGTAGTCATGGCAACGTTTGAATTTTGGCCAGAAATTTGACCACCGGCCTTGTTGTCGTGAGAATCACAAATAGACGTGTGATGTCTCTTTTCGCACTTCCTACAAGTGGCTTTACTCGGACACTCAGAGGCTTTATGATTGCCCGCGGCGCAATTAAAACATAATCGTTTCTTGGCTAGTATCTGTTTACGGGCTGACGTCAGAGTTACTTTTGCGCAATCGTTTGTTTTGTGCTCGCCGCTATCGCAATAAACGCAATTACGTGGATTTAATCTCTGACGAGAGACATGAAACAGCTTGTCTCTTCTCTTGCTGCTAAACGAGTCGTCGTTTAGTTCAGATGGTTTGTCGATTGGATTTCTTCGACACCACTGGTTGAGCGCTTCAACTAGTTTGGTGAAGGTCCATTTCTCCCATTCAGGGTCCGTTCGCACCAAATCTCCACGAATGCTAGGCAGTTTATCAAGAGTCATTGGCACGGCGCCATTGACCCCGTCAAGCTTGTCCAATGTCTCTAACGCTTGAACGCAGTAAGACAATTTGTCGCTAAACTCATGAATCTTTTTCTGATTGGCCGCTTGTATTGTGGGCAACCCAAGTATCTCGCGCGTGTAACCCTTTACTATCTCGGATTCTTTCCCAAACTTATCCTTCAGGATGCTTATCGCTCGATTGTACCCTTCGCTGTGGAAGGGCAATGCTTCGATTGTTTGTCGTGCTTTAGGCTCTAACAACTCGCGAAGATAAGAAAACTTAGTCACCGGGGCAATTGCGGATTGATCAATGTTCTCTGAGAATTGTCCCCAAAACCTTGGCCAATCCATAGGAGAACCATTAAATTTCGAAATCACTAGCTTCGGTAATTTCGCTTGCATTCCAATCATAGTTTTACTGGTCTGCGAGGTGTTTTTAAGAATATGTTCATCTTGTAACTTTACTTTAGTTTCATGCAGTTTTACCTCAAACTTGATCTTCTCGTCGTTCTCCATCTCCTCTAGTTTCCTCTTTTTTTCCGCCAACCATTCCTTCGTCAGTCTTACATGACTATCTGCCTCGCTGATTTTGGTATCAATCTCCTCGCTCCACTCGGTAGTATCCTCTTTTCTGCCCAGTTTTTCAGCTTCAACCGTAAGCCTTAGCTTGTCCACTTCGCCAATAACAGTTCTAAGTGTTCCCTGATGTCGAGCAATAGGCTCTTCTTCGGATTTTGCAAGAATTCCGTCCGTGCGCTTCGTCGTTAGTTGCAATTGAACTAATTTTGTTTCCAGCGCGGTGCTGGCGTTTGTCTCACTCATTTTACGATCCCGTCGGAGGTGCTAGGTTTAGTAAATTGACCCTTACTAAAAGGTATTGAACAATCAAACTCTCGACGAAGCAAATTCGGTTTTATAAAATTATATTATTGAAAATCACTCACAGTTGTATACGCGGTCTAGTCTCTCTCACAGTCACACAGTCACTACATTCCTATCTTTTAATTCCTCTTCATAATAATATAAATGTGTCAATCATGCAATGTTCGTCCCTAATTAAAGTAATAATTAATCCTGCTATTAAATCACAAATATTAAGATGTATATAGACAGTCTCCGACAGGCTAGGACCTTGGCGTCAGCATTTTGATGACGAATCATGGCGTAGCAGCGGTTACGCTTTTTTGGCCAAGTCGTCCTTCTGCGTGTCTTTTTTTGGATGAGTCGTCTTGTGTGACTTTGCTTTGAACTTGCTGGTTGACGGGCGCAGCTGGCGCCTCACTTCCGGTTTTATTATTGATTGTTGAATGTTGACCATTATTGCCCCCTTGCTAGCCTGCCCCTAGACTTGCCCACAAGTCGATCTCGAATAGGGAAAAACGCCTAGCCCGTAACAATGTTGATGAAAACAGGCCTGAACAATATTTTGCTGCCCATATTGTTCCTGGTTGTTAACAATATTATTATACATTTAGTATGTACTCTCGTGCCTGATTGGTCAGAGAGCACAGGATAATTCTCAATATTCGGTATATCCACATCAAGAAACTGTATAGAAGTATATAAATATATACATACACAACGATAAAACGAACAATTAATTTATAAATTGTTAATTGAGTCAGTATTCAGTAAGTATGAAACTTCGAATGCCTCGAATGATTAGGAAAGAATCAATCGATTCAGACAGTAGTTAGAAAGTTGAGATAATATTGCTCAAAATTACTACGTAGAGGCACAGTGCACATGCACCCACGAACTAAACTGTACACATTCATATATTTAAACTATCAAGCATGCAATAACCAAGTACGTACGAAGACGAAGTAGATTTAATTTAGTCTTGGGCCCGTTTTATACAGTCGAATTTTGGTCGCGTTGAATGCAATTATAAGACAATAGATAATGAGATGATAAACCTCAGCTTATTATCTATTGTTTGAATAATCGAATTTCGGTCGCGTCGAATGCAATTAAGATAATGAGATGATAAACCTCATTACGCTTCATTATCTATTGTTTGAATAGTTAAGGCCCGTTACATACGCCGGACACCTGACCGAACTTCGCTTATGGGAGAAGGAAATTGCGGAGGAGGAGGAACGGCGTTTTCGGGAGTCTGATTTTTCTTAGTTTTCGAAATCAACGGTCTGGGCATATAATTTTTTCATACTAAATAAAACAAAGGACTTTGTCCGCATGTCCCAAAACTGCGGACGCCTGCCGAAAATATTTGGACTGAATTCATTGTTTTTTCAGACCTTTTTGGATTTGAAAACGGAATCAACCTTAGAGTTGGCTTAAAGACAAAACTTTTCACACATAAATAAAACAATGAATTCGCAAAGTCGAAACAACCTCCTTCGGGAGGCCAAGGAACGGAGTTACGGAGGAGATGTTCAGACAGAAGATTCGACATCAGCTAAAGGGAAAGTCCGAAGCTGTTAGACAAGCACAGCGGCGTAATGCGGAAGAGTCGTTCGAAAGACTACTGCAGCAGGAGGCGGAGAACCAGAAGAAATGGACGAAGCAGATGGAGGATATTGTCGAGGAGCAGAAGCGTATTATTGCGGCAAAAGATAAGATTATACAGGAGAGGGAAATGCGGATCCGAGAGCTTGAAGTTCAGCCGGAGAAAACTAGGACGCTCCAGAACATAGATGGTTGGCGGAGGCGGAAATGGTAAAGTGGGAGAAGGAGATTTTGGACGAGGAAAAGCGGCGATATGAACTGTGTGCGAAAGCACTTAGGGAGGAAGAAGCACGACTTCGTCGAAACGAGAGGGCACGGGAGAGGTGAAGGTAAGACCGTCAAAAAGACCCTGAAGAAGACCGACGTGGAGGCGGAGCAGGCACGTTTTAGACGAAACGAAAAGAGGTGAAAAAGATACCGCCTGAAAAAGCTTGAGGAAAAACTTCCTAAGATATGGAAGGAAAAGGCCGGCCGAGCGCGATATCACACCCATTCATATATGCATCGTCGGCCTTTGAGGAGACGGTACGAACGTACACCATCACGGTGAGGTTTTCGAGAGGAGTTCAGGAGTTTTTGGCTTACGCTAGACATCCGATGAAATTTCAACTCGCTACCTTATGTTCCATGATAAAGCCCGATCCGGCGATGGGTAAAGTTACGGAAAAGGATGCGTGGTTCGTAAGTCGTCACGAGTCGGTTTATCCGGTAACAGACGTTCTGGGAAAGTACGACGTCGCCATTGCCAGGGTTTTGGAGAGTTTCGATAACTATCAGAAGGAAGGGTCCGGATGGAGATTGGGTAGAGTACAGCTTTTGAACATTCACATCGTCGAATACGTGGTTTTGAGGGGTATTGGTTATTCCAAAATACCCGACAGACTAAAAAAGAAAAAAAGCCATCGTTAACGTATGGAACGACGATGACGGCATGTGCTCAGTTAAGTGGGCCATTACACGTGCGCTTCATCCCGTGGACAAAAAGGCAAACGTTCTTTCGAAAGAACTTAGGAAGCAGTCCGAAAAATACAACTGGGACGGAATCTCATTTCCGACATATCCGAGGGAGGCCGAAATATTTTCGAGAAATAATAAAATCAGTGTGAGCATTTTCGGAATTGAGGAGATGCTGGAGGGCGTCCACCCAAAGCGTGCGCCATTTCCATGTAAGCATGTTCACTCCATTACGGAGCCGGTGTGAAGCGAGTACGATACTTGACCATACTTCCGTGAATTTATTTTTTCATGACAGTCAGACAGCTCCCTCACTTTCATTAATTTTCAACCAATCAATTCGTACAGGTATATTTCCAACTGATTGGAAGGTTGCTAGGGTAACACCAATTTGTAAATCCGGAGAAAGATACGACATGAACGATTATAGACCTATATCGGTTATTTCGATTGTGGCGAGAATGATGGAGAAGCTAATACACAACCAGATCTGAGTATTTAATCAAGTCAAATTTACTATCAATTTCTCAGCACGGATTTAGACCTCTTCATTCCACGATCACAGCACTACTAGATATCACGAATAGATGGTATCAGAATATGGATATTGGCCAACTTATTGGTGTTATACTGTTAGACCTGGTGTCGTGCGTATGGCTAATTTTACCATCATAGAATCGTTGTCGGGTTTTTATTTTATCACCTTGTTATGGTAAACTTTTTTTTTTAATTTATGTATTTTCCCCTATGTACAGCTTTGTTAATATTTACAAATATTTTCTAATAATATTGGGCTAGGGACCTACTAGAAAGTAGAAACCCTAACAGGCTTTTTAATTTAGGCCCCTAGTTACAGTTCATTGTTATCTATTAATTAATATACTTGCAGTAAAATCAGAAAAACAATTATCTTAGAGTGTATTATTTACAAAAGGAAGGAAAGAACTATAAAGCAAAATAATTACAGTACAAATATACGTCATATATAAAGGCATATTGACACTAGTATTTATCACTTTATAATATGTAGGTAGAATGCATAATTTGAATCCTATTTCTAATTCAATAAATAATGCTGTTTAATTTGTTTTTTGAAAGCAGTGCAAGAGTTTATATCTTTGATATTTGATTCTAGTAAGTTCCATACATCAGCACCTTTATTTGAAAGAGTATGCTTTGCATAATTTGTTCTTTTATATTCTTGTAAAGTTTGGATGCGTTTCTCGTGTTATGCTGATGAATTTGATTACTACTCACAAAAAAATTATCAAATTCTTCAGACAGATTTTTAAGATGGTGGGTGATATCGAAACATAAACATGGCAGTTAAATAGTCATTAATTTTAAAGATATCTAAGATGTTTAATTCTTTAAAAATCGGCTCAGTGTGTTCCATATACGACTTAAACGTCATCAACCGTACAATTTTTTGGTTGAATATTCATTATTTTTTGGATCCGAGTTTTGTAGGTGTTACCCCAAATTAAGTTTCCATAAATAAGGTATGGATAGACCAATGCATAGTATATCAGCTTAATTCCATTTCTACTTACGAAATGACGCATTTTTGATATTATGCCAGAGGCTCTAATAATTTTCTGTACTACTTTAGCTATATGATTATTCCAGGTCATACATTCATCAATAATTATACCAAGAAAGTTTGTACTTTTAACTCGTTCAATGTTTTTATCATTTATGGCAATTTTAACGTCATATTTTGTTTTTTTTATTGGAAGATCTGAACAGAATAAATTTAGTTTCAATTAGTATTTAGGGATAATTTATTAACATTCAGCCATTCGGCTACTTTAATGTCATTCATATATAATAAAAATAGAATAGGTCCAAGAATTGATCCTTGAGGGATTCCAGTTTGAATTAACATTTCTTTTGACCTAACTTGATTATATTTGACAATTTGCTTTCTGTTGGTCAAATAGTTTTGAAACCAATTTGCTTTCTGTTGGTCAAAAAGTTTTGAAACCATAGTTGAGCTACTCCCCGTATACCATATAGTGTTCTAGTTTTTGTATCAGAATCCTGTGATTAATTGTATCAAATGCCTTTGATAAGTCTAGGAATATACCAATTATGAATTCTCCATTATCTATTGCTTTAGTAAGTTTGTTGGTCAGTTCAATTATTGCAAGTTCGGTGGATCTATTCTCTCTGAAACCATATTGATGGTGCGTCAACATTCTATTTTTTTTCGATAAATTTGATTAATCTCTTATACATGAGTTTTTCTAATAATTTTGAAAAACCAGTGAGAACAGATATGGGTCGATAATTTTTAAATTCATTGTTTTCGTTTGCTTTGAAAACTGGTGTGATTAATGCTGTTTTTAAGTTATCAGGAATATTTCCACTAATAAAATGAAAGAGGTTCCGAAATTACATTAGTAACATTCCAGATAACTTTTACACTTAAGCCATCGTACCCAGGACTCTTTTTGGGATTTCAGTTTCTGATTTCAGTCTCTAATTCGTATCAGTTAGTTATGGGCTCGAGAAAAAAGCTATCTTTATAGCTACGTACCAGTTAGATATTGATTATAAGTTCTGTCACTTTTTTGGAGTTTTTTTGGCTATGTTTGGTCCAACATTCACAAAATATTCATTGAACTTGTTTGCTATTGTTTGTGGATCACTAATCTTTCCTTCTGAATTATTTGTAGTAAATTCTTTCGGTAAACTTCTAGTTTTTCTCATGTTTGTTCATAATTTGATTTAATGTTTTCCATAGCATTTTTGTATCGTATTTGTATTTTATTAGTTGTTCTTCATAGTATTTCTTTTTTTCTGCTTTTATTACGTGGTTAAGCTTATTTTTGTATTGTTTGTATTTGTTTTCATTCTTTATTGTAGGATGATTTAAGTATTTTTTATATAGCTTGTTTTTCTTCGTGATAGACTTGGCAATGCAATTTATATTGATGAGAGTCGTTCTTAATATAACTCAAACTTGCTGTCGTATTTTAATAGTTTCCTTGATCATGGGAGTGATCCGCTGAACAGTCACGATTCTGGAAACGGAGGGTTGAGGAAGAACGCCGAAAGTGATCAGATGATCCAATGGGTGGTAAGATGACAGCTGAAATGATGATTCATAATACGATGTCAAGGTTGAACGGTCTGGGCCTAGCCTCCTCTGCAGGCAACTGTGTACCTAATCAGGAACGTACGTAGTTTCGGACAATTTCCTGTATTTCCGAAGTTCCTGATAAATTTTTTATAGTTGTTGATATGACACATAATTTAACGTTGCAGAACTACACTGATTGCCTGCGGAGGAGGCTAGTCTGTGCCAGCGTAAAGTATCTTTTTACAAATTCACACGTGCTTTCGGCCAATCAGAATCATCATTACAATCATCATTCAGCACCACAACATTGATTTTTATGTGATTTTTCATATCGGATAACAATTGTAATTCGTGCTTAGCTGACCGTGAATACATATACATGCATTTATTTTCTACATAGACCTAAAATATGCGTTTTCGGATATCGATGCTTATTGTAATTGCTTTTTTGATTGTATTAGAAGGTAAGTGTTCATTTTTCATAGAGGGTTCCTATACTTTATACGCCTTCGCCGCCGGCAATGCCGAATACTGCGCCTCTTTTGTATATGTCGCCTCTTTTTTATTCTTTATAACTATTTTATCATTACATATTGGGAGTGGAAGGATTTATGTAAATTGGCAAAATGAGGGGTTTTTTTGTGCCCGTTGACGTTGTGTAAAGGTCAAACACATTCTGTGCGTGAAGGAGTTTGTATATCTGATGTAGAATCATATTGATTTACATAAACTTTAGTTGAAGAACATGAATGTTCTCATCAAGACGTTTCACATGCAAGTCATTTACAACATTCGCGTCCCGTCCGCGGTGTTGTATCCGATACAACACGGCCGCTCATGTTTTAAAAAGTCATACAGTATTGTTTCCATGTACATACAGACTACTGCGTCAAGAATTCTAGTGATACGATATTTTCTACAGATTTTGCCACAAGTCATGTGCACCCTTGCTTACGCGAATGTACCTATCCACCTCAATCGAAAACTTGCCAGTACAACTTCACAATTGAAGCCTACTACGTGCTGTCTCGTGCTTGTTTTGATTGTCCACTGAACAAGGGTGATTGCCTCAGGCCACAATGTATACCACTGAATGGCGTAAAAAGGTCCATTATGACTGTTAATAGACAGATTCCAGGCCCGAGTATTGAGGTAAAGGATTATACTTTTGGCTATCACTTTCTTGCTCATTTTTTCAGGGTACGGACAGTGGCGTAACTAGAGCGTTAATTGGGGGGTGGGAAAGGAGCGTGTTTGTAGTATTCATATG
>CACRXK020000948.1:0-14163 GCA_902702795.2 Paramuricea clavata | reverse complement strand
GGGGGGGGGGGGGGGGTGTATATTCATATATTCGTGTTCTGCCCGACTAATTTCTTTTGAAATGAAATGAACTTAAATTCAAAAGAAATTCGTCGGGCAGAACACGAATATATGAATATACACCGCACAATTAACGCTCTAGTTACGCCTCTGGCCGTACGCATATCGACAAAAAATGTGACCAAAATTAAAAACCATAACATTGTTCTCTGCCTCAGGTGTGCGAAAGTGATACAATAATAGTCACTGTTACGAATCACTTACGAAACGGTGAAGGAACAAGCATTCACTGGCACGGTTTTCATGCGCGAAATGAACAATATATGGATGGTGTAAGCATGTTGACTCAATGTCCCATTCCAGTTGCAGGGAACAGTTTTACATACAAAATTAATGGTAGGTTGTACTTTTTATACGTCCTTCTCTGTCGACACGAAGTTAATAATTATGTTCCTACAAGGACGTTCTCAGTAACTTCCTATTCTTCCTCATTATGTGTTACCTTATGAACTAGGCCTATAACTCATCTGAATGAACAGAATTAGTATAACTAACAAACTAAGTAGTTTAACTAACTAATAATCTTTTTCATAGGCGTACGGGAGGGTGGGGCTAGGGGGGCTGCAGCCCCCCAATTGTTTTAGAATTTATCTATATTTGGGCAAAAATTGTCTTGTCATTCGGGCAACGACGATCTGGTGGTTAGACGAATATATTGATCCATAAAGCGGAACAGAAGTATTATTTCAACAAGTTCAACTTTTACAGGTTCAATCATGCACTGTAAATCTGTAATGGCAACGTTTGTGTATATTTATTACTACCATAGATCGCATAGCTGGATTCAAGCATGTTGCGTCAGTTTAACATTTATTAAAGGTTTAAAGGTCAAGTGCTCTAAAATCGGATTTGGTTTTTATTTTTGCGCACATACCACAGACGTAAATCCCCACAGAAACGGCTAGAACGAAGGAACAATTGCCATGGCTACTAATAAAATGTCACTACTGTATTAATGCCTATATTCAGCAGTTTTACCTAGCATAATGTAGGCTATACAACTATTAAACTAACAAGTATATAGCTGCACATATTGCGAAGGTGTGGTATAAGTGTGCGTAGTAACAATCGGATCAGTAATGTTTATCCTCTGGCCCTGGGCGGCACCGCGGCTACGACACACCAGTCACCGAAAGTAGATACTATACATTATACAATGACCTATAAATGTGACTAATTTTAGACTTTTAGATAGACATAAAAGTGCGCGATTTTCTTACAATCATTAAAAAATTGTTGATTTTACGACTTTCGGTGGAGGAATGCAATAAGGAAATCGATCAGTGATTATAAAGAGGTGCATTCTCGATTGGTTCACATTTCACAATGGTAAAAAAGTAAAATGTCATCCAGTGATGGAATCATCGGATTCATCCCAGTCGAAAATCAATACTTTCTTTGTAAAAAGTATCATGACAACCAAGGACAATGACCTGCAGTATGACCTAACCCTACTTGGAACTGAATCGAGTGGTAGTAAAGATTCTGCAGTCACGATGTCTTTTGATGAAGATATATCTGAGAAAAATGTGAAGGAACCCATGAGCGAAGACCAAACGGAACCATTGACAACGTTCACTGATATGTTGATAAATTGAATTCACTGTGTACAGCTCAGAGAAAATAGTGAACAGAATACGGTGACGGACAGTGAAAATGTTACACCATCTTTAGGTCGAAACGCGGACAGGGTTGCCTTCCTCCTCAACTTTAATCTCTCGCTCCTTATAGTCGCCTTTTACCGTGTCCCATAAAATTTCCACCTATTTTAGTTTCTATATAATCGTAATTTCCCTAGGTTTTTACGTACACGTTCATCACAGGAGTCGGAGTTAAGAAATTAAGAACAACAATTTTTGGAATACTGGTCCTCTCATTATTTAGGCTACACAATGTCTTGTACCAGTACTTGTCCAATTACCCATTTTATACCAAAAAATGTTGTTACCTTAGTAACTTTCTCTTTCTTTGTGAATCGTAATGCCATATATTTAGCTTATAATTGAAATGGCTAGGTACAACATGTCAAGTTTCTTTTTATATCAATCTTCAAAGACTTCAAAGGAAAGCCTTTCATTTGTAGTCTTCTTAGATTATATAATTTTATGACGTCACAAAATCTATGACGTCATGTCATTCGGGCAAATTCAGCCCAGCCCCCCAAAAATAATGTGCCCGTACGCCTATGAACTTTTTATTGGTTAACTTACCTATAACTGAAAATTAGCTAATTAATTTATTCAAAAATTATAGTTAGTAGCTAATCCTTAGTTTCATTAATATGAAACTAGTTTTTCGTATCTCTGAGGATGGTTCTGAAATAGCTAATCCTTACTCCATATCTATATATACTATATAGCTAATTTAACTTACTAAGTAACTAACTATAACTAACTATAAACAACTAACTAACTAACTAGCTAACTAACTAACTAATAACTAACTAAATAACTAACTATGACTAATTATGACTAACTATAACTAACTAACTATGACTAACTAACTAACTATAACTAACTAACTAACTAACTAACTAACTAACTAACTAACTAACTAACTAACTAACTAACTAACTAACTAACTAACTATAACTAACTAACTAACTAACTAACTATAACTAACTAACTAACTAGCTAACTAACTAACTAACTAACTAAATAACTAACTATGACTAATTATGACTAACTATAACTAACTAACTATGACTAACTAACTAACTATAACTAACTAACTAACTAACTAACTAACTAACTATAACTAACTAACTAACTAACTAACTAACTAACTAACTAACTATAACTAACTAACTAACTAACTAACTAACTATAACTAACTAACTAACTAGCTAACTAACTAACTAACTAATAACTAACTAAATAACTAACTATGACTAATTATGACTAACTATAACTAACTAACTATGACTAACTAACTATAACTAACTAACTAACTAACTAACTAACTAACTAACTAACTAACTAACTAACTAACTAACTATAACTAACTAACTAACTAACTAACTAACTAACTAACTAACTAACTAACTAACTAACTAGCTAACTAACTAACTAACTAATAACTAACTAAATAACTAACTATGACTAATTATGACTAACTATAACTAACTAACTATGACTAACTAACTATAACTAACTAACTAACTAACTAACTAACTAACTAACTAACTAACTAACTAACTAACTAACTATAACTAACTAACTAACTAACTAACTAACTAACTAACTAACTAACTAACTAACTATAACAAACTAACTAACTATAACTAACTAACTAACTAACTAACTAACTAACTAACTAACTAACTAACTAACTAACTAACTAACTAACTAACTAACTAACTAACTATATATAACAAACTAACTAACTATAATTAACTAACTAACTATAACTAACTAACTAACTAACTAACTATAACTAACTAACTAACTAACTAACTATACAAACTAACTAACTATAACTAACTAACTAACTAACTAACTAACTAACTAACTAACTAACTAACTATATATAACAAACTAACTAACTATAATTAACTAACTAACTATAACTAACTAACTAACTATAACTAACTGACTAACTAACTATAACAAACTAACTAACTAACTATAATCAACTAACTAAATACCTAACTAACTATTGAGTAACTTTTTTTCCTGTTTTTAAAGCATCACCTCCAGGCACTCATTGGTGGCATGCACATACAGGCATGCAGAGATCAGATGGGATTTATGGCGCACTTACTGTCAGGCAATCGCGAACTGTGGAATATAACAATGATACATATGATTATGACTTACCCGAACATAAAATGCTGCTTTCTGATTGGCTAGACAGACCTGTACTTGATAAATTCATCGCTCATCATCATAGTAATGGAAATAATAAACCAGAGGCGTTCCTTATTAATGGAAAAGGCAAAAGACAAGGTTTTCTAGATCCAGTCTCCAACAAGACGATCTACACGGAACGTGAGGTGTTTACAGTTGAGAATGGATCAAGGTATATTTATTAATCATAATTCAAAGCTGATAGATATATTTCATTTAAACAACCGATTTAATTAAAATATATGGCTATGCTAGGGCGGTTAACCAAACTTGTTAATCACAACCGAAAATATCGTAAATGACATAGCCGAAAATTGAAGCAATGAACTAGAACAGCAATTTCGCATTGAAATTTTGCAAAATATTTTACTCACAAGTTAAACATTTTTAAAAGTTCAACTGTAGACAAAAAACGACATCAAATTAAGCCTCCCTCAGAATAGAGGTCTAGTAAAAGCCATCCTGCATGTATTGGTGCAGTGGCACAGCAGAAAGAGTCGGAGAATCATATGGCATGTAGTGTGTCTGGTAGAAGAAAATTAAAGCCGGCATGTTTCGCACGTACTCTTCGAGATAAAAATCTGCAGATAGCTACATGTTGCATGCTGGTGTCTGGAACTCCAGTAGAGAGGGGAATGCACATACACTGACCAGTGTGCCACATATATACAAAACAGAGAGGGATGTCTTTTTCTCTGTAAATTTGCATGGCGATAATATTGATACATACTGTAAGCGCGTACGAGACGGGGAGCAGAAACATTGAAGTTGGGAAATTCTAAACGTAAGTTGGGCAAATTTTAAACGTAAGTTAAGCAAAAAGAGGGCGAAATACATTGATGTCGTTTATGTATAGGCAGGGATGCCGGAACCACGGGTGCAGCGGGTGCAAGTGCACCCCTTGCCTTTTGCATTTTCAACTTTGGGGGTGCAATGCGGGTGCAGACTATGGGTGTAACGGGTGCACAAAACTTTTACAACAGACAGAATTAAACGTCGCTCGAGGATGTGTGTGAGGGTGTTCCATCCCCCAATCGTCAGGAATTCGGCAAAATTGTTATCCATTTGGCGAAAGGTGAAACGGAAAGCATTAATTATGGAATTTTTGGCGAGAAATTACGGAGGAATTGTGCCTAAATAATTGTATTCGGTCCGAAAAAATTTGGTGACGGGGAGGGAGGTTGACACGAATGTAGGATCATGACGCCCTTTCATTTTCATTGGTGCCCTTTTGTTACGGAGTATGGGCACCCTCTTGTTAACCAATTGCACCCCTTGCCCTCAGCAACTTCCGGCATCCCTGTGTATAGGTTATTTTGAGGCAACGAGGGGATATGTGAATAACACATATCCCCGAGGTGCCTCAAAATAACGTACTTATTTTGTCACACTGCGAGGTTGCGTTAATGAGCCGGAAAAGAAATAATTCTTAATGCCATATTGCCTTCGCGATGTTGTTGTTTCTCATTTTTTGTGCTGCAAAGACATTGCAGGTGAATATTAGAGGGGATTATTAATTGCAGGTGAATATTAGAGGGATTATTAAACGGAAATTGATTAGAGGGGAATATTGAATATATTCCCCGACAAGAACAAAGGAAACCGAGCAGGGTGAAAAATAAATATATATATATATATATATATGTATATATATATATATATATATATATATATATGTATATATATAAATATATATATATATATATATATATATATATATATATATATATATATATATATATATATATATATATATATATATATATTTAATATAGAGTGCTCAATACTTTATTGTAGAGGTAAATATATTTAATTATTTATGAAATAAAGTACAAAACAACGTTTGGAACAGTTAGATTATTTCTATTTTCTTTTATTTGATTCCATAATTAGAGTCATAACAACATTTATGATAATAGCTTTTGAACACACGCCCTTCGTGGAAATCAATATTTTTATTGACGTAGTTAGCGTGTCAAAATAAAATAGATCTATCTATCCTTTCGTACGCCTATGATATATGATGTATGTTTTGGTTTGTGGAAAATACCACGTACATAGTTTATTTTTGCAAAGCTTTCGATCCGTAAGCCCATCATTGTTCTTTTTTATATATTATTAACTAGTATGAGGATCCGGGATTATGGATTGAATGTTTTGCAAAAATAAATATACATGGTGTTTTCCACAAACCAAACCATGATGTCTTCCTCTCTATTGTATATGGTGCCAATTTGTTTCCCAAATGCATTGTGGTTTTTCTAGCTACATTACAATCAAATCCAATCATATCTTTATATTTTTCAGGTATCGATTTCGTTTGGTCAGCAATGCAATCACAAACTGCCCGCTAAAGATTTCTATAGACTCGCACAATATGACAGTCATTGCGAGTGATGGTTCGCCATTTGAGCCTTTCGAAACGGAGATTCTCGTCATATATGGCGGGGAACGCTTCGACATCGTCCTCAATGCTAACCAGAATGTTGAAAATTATTGGATAAGAGCAAAAGGCTTGGCGGATTGTATAAAGGTTGAATAATTGATTGCAAATTTTCCTTTACTCTTTCCTATATCACATATCGGTGCGTTGCAATCAATCGCTTGAGATTTATATATAAGACAACGATATGGCGGCCATGCATATTCAAGGAAAACACGCTTCAAATACAATATAGCTGCTAATGAGATTCTTTTGTTAAAGTTCCTCCAACATGGACGCTACATCATGGCGTGAAGCTGCAACTCAAGAATAGGATAAGGCGGGCACTCTTTAACGAAATCTGTTCCATGCATTCAGTCATGGCACCATTTACTAGTTACTGTAATTACTAATTAGCAAAAATAGAACACGCTTAGAACATTCAAATTTTAAAGGGACCTGAATAATTCATTCACATAAAATCCATCAGTCTTTATGAAATTAATAACTTAGTATATTATAGGAAAAAATAATGGAAAAAATATTTACTCATGATGTCGTACTTCGTTAAATAGTGCGTTTCATATAGTTGTAAGTTTTTCTTTTGCATTCTTGTATTAGGTGCACGAGATGGCAATCTTGCGATACAAAGGCGCCCCTAATGAACAACCAGATGAAGAGGAAACTTGGGATCGTCAAGGATTGACAATGAATCCTTGGAATGAAGAAATGTCTGAATTAAACATACCTTACTTTTTTATGAACTCCACAGGTATAAACCGCTCCGAGTCATTTGCAGGGCCCTAAACTCTTGATCATTGGACGCCAAGAATACCAAGCACGCTGAAGGAAAGAACATGAAATTGTAGTCTCACTGTGTTAAGGACAGGAAAACGTTTAAATAATGATAGCAAGTTTCAAACAGCTTGATAAAAGTATGCAAACCATAAAAGTACGCAAAGTTGAACTACGAAAGGAAAGGTTTTTATAATTATGCTTATAAAGTATCCCCCGTCCACACCTCTAGCGGGTTCGTCATGGCGCCTTTTATGAGCTGGAGACGGGGGTCCATAAGTAGGCCTAAACACACTGTCACCAATTTATTAGTTTCACGGGCGATGGGCGCTATTGAAGCACTCGTTGCTTTAAATGGGTTTAATTACTTATTTAACCATTCCATTTAATCCATTTCTGTGTGTTACTTTCAAGAACCTAATGATGTGACACTAGAAAGAGCTGACTACACATATTACTTTGGTATGGATTTCAACAAAGTTAACAACTCCCACTTCTATGATCCAATGTACTACCCATTAAGTGTGGTTCCTCGTTCCCACCACCTTTACTCCCCGCAACTGAACGGAGTTTCGTTTTCTTTGCCCTCAGTCCCTCCTCTTAGTCAATATGATGACGTCGTTGCAAGTGGAACTGATCTATGTACACCAGAGGATGTTGAGAAACTGAACTGTTCTCAGAAACATTGTGAGTGTACACATGTTATTCATGTTGAAATTGGAAAGGTACAGTAACATAGTGATAATTTAGGTTACTGTGTTATGACGATTGTCAGTAGTTTAAGTAAGGGGCTTTCGGTGGCGCAATCTTCAGATCAAGCGCCTTTCACCTCTATAGATCTGACATCGTGGGGTTTGATTCTCGCTGCGGAATCATGGCAGCACTCATGATCATGGCCAAGGGGTTGTGGGTGTCCTTCTAGCACTTCGGTTTCTTCCCACAGAGAATATTAATGTTAACAGGGTTGGTTGGGATTAACTCCTTAACTGACCCTCCCACCGTTACTGCGCTCCATGATTAGACATGAGCCATAACGTGGCTGTCAGAGGCGTGCTTAGATGAAGCCTCGGTTAGATTTGCTCGATCAGTTTGAGCTGCGTTCTTCGCAATCTAGCTTATCTTTCAGCTGCAACTAAGGATGATTAGCATACCCCCACTTGGCCACTTAATATGCTTGCTTGCCTGCTTGCTTGCTTACATACTTCATGTATATGATAAAATAAAATGTTTAATGTTGGGCTCTAGTGTAAGTAGCGAGGAACAATATTCTTGAGAGAATTATACAGAATCAAACTATCTGAAAATAAGAGAACCACGAGCAGCCCAGCCGGGTCGTATACATTGTTTAATTATGTTATGTAAATGATTTTTAAACAGCCAAATTAACAAGATTTACCTTGTAAATTAAAATAGTAAAATACAGTTACACAAATAACCCAGAATTAGGGAGTGGTCATTATTTATGGGGAGGGGGGGAAATGGGAGGGGGGCAAACGAAGTTTTACCCTTATAAATAGAGGGGGTCAAAAAAGTTTTAACACAGAGAAAGGGGGGGTCATAAAAGTTTTTGAACTTAAATACCATGTCTAGAGTTCTGATTTCTATAATCACAAATAGCAAAAAAGAAGACTCTGAAAATGCTATTTCCAACGATCTAGAGACTCGAAATTTTCAAAATTTCCCTGCTCGGCGCCAACCATGGTAGCGCCTCGCGATCGTGGGAGTCGGGCCCACTAAGTTTAACAAGCTTTCTACCCCCTGAGTGACCCAGTTGTGGTATTTACATAAACATACCATGCAAGTACACTTAACTGATCAGATTCGGTCTATCAACGCACAATATAACGCTGTATATCCAAAAATCTGTTTCAGAAAATGCTCACATTTCAGTTCTAGGGGTGGAAAAATACAAAAAATTTTCTGGGGGACAATTCCCCCAGACACCCCTACTAGTACATATGATACCGCACCAAACTTTTTGTAACCAACAACCATCTGTCATCTCTCCACACTCAATATAGTATGGTCCCTTTTTGTAGATGCCCACCCCCCAGACAAGTTCTTAAAAAAAACCTGTGTTCAAATAATTTCGCTGTATGAAGACGGGTCATGGGTTAGGGTTATGGTAGGACAAATGTTGCATTGCAAAGTAGTAACACATAATATATATTTTTTAATCATATATGGTTGAATCATATTCACCAGGGTAAAACATCATGAGCTAGATTAAACAGATGTCCTAATATCTAACTTTACCTGCAACGCACACCTGTTTCGTTGCTGTTAATTTTTCAATCGACACGGGGGGGGTCAGAAAAGTTTCTACTTTTATGAGGGGGGAGGCACAAAAAGTTTACCTTCAGTCTGGAGCGGGGGGGGGGGTCAAAAAAGTTTTCAATCCTTATTTTCCCCATTTCCCAACCCCCCCCCCCTCCCCATAAATAATGACCACTCCCTTAGCATATTAAACGTGTCACGGAATATTCCTGTATTGTAACTTGTAGTTTGATCCTGTAACCCCTCAAATATATATCCTGAGCAACCTTTATCCCCCAATTTTCCGGATTTTTACCCTCTGTATGAAAGTCACGTATTTAACACCTTTCCCATGCATCATACACGTGATTTATACAGCCCAACCTCAATAAACAAATGTTTTATTTCTTTAATAATTCAGTTTAATATCGAACTGTCTTTAAGCCTCATTTTGTATTATTTCTTGGAATTAACAACGACCACAAATGCTTAAAAATTGAACAACTTTACTGTTTACAACGTTTCAGTGTTACTCCATCTTCAGGTAATAAAGATATTTTATTTCTGGTATGTTAAGGTAATGGAGTTTGTGATAATAGACGAGGGTGTTATTTTCGATGCTAGTCATCCAATGCATCTCCATGGTCATTCATTTCGTGTCGTAGACCAGAGGAAACTTGGAAAGATGACCAGTGTGAAGGAAGTCCAGGAAATGGATCTGGCGGGTACGACTGTACTTAAAGCGTCATTGGCAACTGCAATGTATATAAGACAGTAATATCATGCACTTACGTGAAATGTTTCAGTTTCTTTAAAGGATGACTTTGAATTGAAATAATATATATAGCTTTGACAACATTGCCATTAGGCCAGTGTAAAAAATTTCACAGCTAAAATTAAGAGGCAATTTTTTTCAATGTCATGTATTTGCAATGAAAAGTGTTCAAAACCTAAAATAGTTTTGGCGTTCCTCTCAAAATTACTTTGTTTTAGCTTTACTCTCTAGTTTATAGAGTTAGCTACCTTTTTAAATGCATCTGCCGGTTGAGAAACATAAAATAATAGTTAAAAATTGTCAATTAAAATACAATTATCAATTATCAATGATGCTTTAAAAGTGATGCCATGTTTACAGCCATATAAGCAAAACTTACTGAACTTCAGACATCATTTTCTCTTTGGCGTATCGTCTAAAATCTCTTCCTTTTAGCATTATTTTACAAATAAAGCACTAAACATACTTTTTAAGTTTGTTTTGCCGATTGAGAAACGTATCGAAAAATATAGAAATTTTGAATTTAGTCATAACCTCAAGTGATATATAGAGAATAATACATGGGTGCGCGGAAATACCAGATTTATTTCGAGTGTTGAACATGATATCTCACGAGTGAGCGCAGCGAACGAGTGAGATATCATGTTCAACACTCGAAATAAATCTGGTATTTCCAAGCACCCATGTATTTTTCTGTTTGTTATATAAACAAAATTCAGTGAAAAACAATAAAACGTCCGTGGCAATGCGTTTTACAACAAGTGATATTTTCACACGTAAAAATTTCGTATTTTTTACGTGTGTTTAAATATGAATTTTCTCAGTGGCCAAAAACTCTATATAACACTTATGTTTATATAATAAATTATATTATAGTATTGCATTAGTTTTGAGCGCGTGTTACGTAACATACAAAAAAATCTCCTCTTAATTGCCTGCATTATTATACGATGACACATTTTCTCTAACTTTCAGGCCAAATTTCCTTTTGGTTTTCGATAGTTAAGTTGAATACTATGAGGATTTTTCAGAATTTAAAATTTTTTATTCAGTTAATAAATTTAGACCATGGGATTCACAACAAGTGAGTCTCACAAAGAGGGACCAAACAAAACCAAATTAAATCGTCCTATCAAGGCCTATGTTACGCGAAACTGGCAGGTAACAAGTCCAAATACCCGGCTTTTTGATAAAAATATCCCAATGTGTGATTTCGCTTATTAGCCAAGACAAGTGAGCCAAGAAATGCTCATACCACGATCTTTGAATGATAATTTTTTTTACTAATTCCTCAAACAACTTCAATTATAGTTTAAAAGCACTAGAACGACTCGCGATTATGATAGAAGATATATTTTACACTCCATGAATGGTGAAAACAAAGTTTTGGCACAAAAACCCCTAAAATATCAATAATTCAATGCCTACTCGAATTTTTCTTCACTCAGCCCAAGTTTTATTAAATTTAGATCAATCAGATAGCGTGCTTTTTGTGTATTTATGATTGAATTTTTTTAATTAAGGTAACTAAGACACAATAAGCGGAAAATCGATTGTAGAATTCACACTGTATATAGTATAAAATATCTTGATTTTATCAACACACTTTGTTTACTATCTACAAATATTTTTCGTTCGATCGAGAGACCTAATATCGTTCTAACATGAAGTTTATCATAAATTAATTCTGTCTGACTAAGCCGCTGACCAGGTAACATTTTTCCCTTACAAGCCCCTCCCCCCCCCCCACCCAGTGCGGTAACATCTTGGTAAGTGTACCATACGGCCAGAACGTGTCGTTAACGATGGTGTTGGCAGTACCGTTGGCAAGAGTAGTTCATTGCATCGGGAGGAACAGGTGTCATGGGATGTGTGGCTTGCGAGAAAAGAAGCCGATGGAGCGCCAATCATGATCGATAAATTGTTCAAGGACGGCTCCCACAGCTAGATCTGAGGCATCAGATGTTATACTGGTTGGTGCATTATAATGCGGATGAACCAACAGTGTTGCACTAGCTAAGGCGGATTTACAGAACTGGAATGCCTCCTCGCATTCTGGAGACCAAATAAAATTGGTAGAGGATAATAGTTTGTGCAAAGGATGTAGCCTGTGAACAGTAGCGTAGCCAGCCCGACGATTTAGTCCCGCTATGCAAATATTTCGTGTTCATTGACTGTGAAAACAATCAATTTCTAAAGAAATGAATAAGGATAATAATTTTGAATTTGCATAGCGGGACTAAATTGTCGTGCTGGCTACGCCACTGCCTGTGAAACTTCTTCTTGTCAACAGGTTGAGGAAATTCTGCAACAGCTTGGATGCGGGATGAAAGAGGGGAAATCCCTTGGGCACTGACAGGATGACCTAAGAATGATAACTGTGCACGGCCAAGCTCACACTTCTTAGGATTAATGACTAAGCCGTAATGCTCCAGTCGCTGAAAAAGCTGGCGCAAATGGTGGCGATGTTGATCAGGCGTAGTGCTGAAAACCAGGATGTCGTCAATGAATACAAACACAAATTCCAGGTCACGGCAGACTTCATCCATGAATCGTTGGAATGTCTGGGCCGCATTGCGCAGTCCATATGGCATGCGTTTGAACTCAAGAAGGCCGAATTGTGTAATGACTGCTGTTTTAGAGACATCCTCAGGAGCAACAGGAATTTGATGGTATGCACGAACCAGGTCAATCTTGGAGAAGATTTTACAACCAGCAAGGCGAGCAGAAAAATCCTGAACGTGAGGCACAGGGTAACGGTCTGGTTTAGTGGCTGCATTGAGAGCTCGATAGTCACCACAGGGGCGCCAGTCACCATTCGACTTTGGGACCATATGAAGTGGGGATGCCCAGTTATTTGATGATTTGCACACCGTGTGAGAAGACAATATCTGGTAAAACTCGGTTTTTGCAGCTGCGAATTTTTCAGGAGAAAGGCGTCCAGCCTTCGCAAAAGTGGGCGGTCCAGCCGCGATAATATGGTGTTGAACATTGTGGTTAACAGCTGGATCGGTGATGCGGAGTTTACAGACTGCTGGAAACTCAGCAAAAATGGTATCGAACCCATTGGTGGGTTTAGCTAGCGATATGCGATTGAGAGAAAGGGAACGGAATGGTGAGGTCTGTGCAGGGACAGTCATTGATGTTGCTGCATCTACGAGACAAGATTTGGCAACATCAACCAACACCCGAATATACCGTAGGAAGCACCTAAAATTGGTGAAGACCAATGTCCAGGCAAAGTTCACGCTTGCTATAGGTATGAATTGTCGAATTGTTAGCCGCGGTCAGAGAAACCCTCCTTCTGCAATACCGCTTGTCATGTTGCGTAGCTGGGAAAACACTGACCTCGGCACCTGTATCAATTAGAAACCGAGTTTTTGAATGTTTGTCCGTCACATTCAACAGGTGGCTTGAGGAACCCCCGGTCACGTGCGCCTCTACTGGTGATCGGGCTTGTCGTTTGACCGTTTCCCGGTGCGGTATAGGTACAGGGTTGACGACATTTCGAAGCCTGTGTACCAAATCGGGTGTGATACCAACAGAGACCTTCCTTGACCAACTTGGGGTCAGCAGCAAGTTTCCGTGCTCCAGTGTCAAGAAGCGTGAGAACTTTATTGAGATCAGATCTGATTGATGAGATTTCTGCTGACTCGGGTGTTTCAATCTGGGCAATGGATGGGCGAGCATCGGTTAGCTCTATCTTTCCATCAGCCATCAATGCTATAAGTCAGCCAACGGTTTGTCTGGATATGATAACAAATCAATCTGGACATTCGAAGGCAGGCGCTGTAGGAAAAGCTCACGAAGAAGCTTTTTGCCGGATGTACCATGTAATTGTTGTAAGCGTCGGAGCAGTTGCGATGATTTTGGGACTCCCCTAACTCTTCAGCCTGTAAGAGTTGTTGGATCTTTCGACGCTTGGAAAGGGACACTCGCTCGGTGAGTGTAGCTTTAAGTACGTCGAACGGATTCGTAGAAGGAGGCGTAAGGATCAGGTCGCGAAC
>CACRXK020000947.1:0-63587 GCA_902702795.2 Paramuricea clavata | reverse complement strand
CTTGTTGTTGGGAAATCAACTAGGCCTTCTAGGCTTGCTTCCTCCGCCCCGCCCCCAAATCACCTAGTCCCAGTCTTTTCATGTGAAAAACCGCTGAATACTAAAAATATAAATAAGACTAGAAGGCCTAGGTCTAGGCTGGGAATTTGGTATTTTATCTGTGTGTGCTGCCTGTGAACCCCGGGGAAATTAAGGAGTGGTCATTATTTATGGGGAGGGGGGGGGGGGGGGTGGGTGTTGTGAAATAGGGAAAATAAGGATTGAAAACTTTTTTGACCCCCCTTCAGACTGAAGGCAAACTTTTTCGCCTCACCCCCAGTGTGGATTCAAAAATTAACAGCAATGAAACAGGTGTCCATTGCATGTAAAGTTAGATATTAGGACAATCTGTCTGGGCACCAACCATGGTAGTGCCTTGCAATCATGGGAGTCGGACCCACTAAGTTTAACAAGCTTGCTACCCCCTGAGTGACCCAGTTGTGGTATTTACATAAACATACCATGCAAATACACTTAACTGATCAGATTCAGTCTATCAACGCACAATGTAACACTGTATATCCAAAAACCTGTTTCAGAAAATGCTCACATTTCAGTTCTAGGGGTGGAAAAATACAAAAAATTTTCTGGGGGAGAATCTCCGGACCCCCTTACTAGTACATACGATACTACACCAAACTTTTTGTCACCAACAACCATCTGTCATCTCTCCACACTCAATATAGTATGGTCCCTTTTTGTAGATGCCTACCCCCGAGCAGGGAAATTTTGAAAATTTTGAGTCTCTAGATCGTTGGAAATAGCATTTTCAGAGTCTTCTTTGTTGCTATTTGTGATTATAGAAATCAGAACTCTAGACATGGTATTTAAGTTCAAAAACTTTTATGACCCCCCCTCCCCCATTCTCTGTGTTAAAACTTTTTTCATCTCCCCTATTTATAAGGGTAAAACTTTGTTTCCCCCCCCCTCCCATTTCCCAACTCCCCCCCTCGCCATAAATAATGACCACTCCCTTACAAACTTCGCAATAAGAGGACGATGGGGGGAGTGGAAGTAGGGAACTTTGATTTGAATTTTATAAATGAAGTACATAATTGGTGTGAACTCAAAATCGCAGGCTCACACAGAAAGATATCGATCGCCAACCTATTATTTATGATATTTTGTAGTGGTCTTGCTAAAATTTGAATAAATAAATACGGAATACATGAGTGCCATTGTGATACCCCCAGGGACGCCGGAACGATGATAAGGCAAAGGGGGGCGGACGCACACAAAGGGCACCTCTATAGAGAAAAACTTACCCCCCCCCCGTCGCCATAAAATTTTCGGTCAGTGTACCATTTTAGGGGACAAAAATTTTTTCCGGACATACCAAAAGTCAAATATAAACTATAAACTGCCTGAATCTCATGATTTTCCTACAAAAAGCATCGTTGGAAATGTGATTTATCACATGCATAGTATTTTACAACTAAAACGGCACTTCTGCCCCCCCCCTGCCCTCCCTAGCAAAAGGCAAGGGGGGCAGCCGCCCCTCCTGCCTCTCCCCCCAGTTCCGGCGTCCCTGGATACCCCAGTTTGTATAATAATTTTTAATTGTTTGTATGCTATTTATATTATGAACTACTTTATTGTAAGCCCAGGTGGAGGGCAGTTTGACTTACACATTTCCCGGGGGAGGGAGGGAGAATTAATGCATTAGAATCATGTTTTTGCAAAGTCCCGGGGGTGTACCCCCAGGGCAGGCCATTGATATGTGCATTATATACAAGTAGCAATCGAGTTGAAGTATTATATAATACTAGTAATAAATTATAGTATATTTCAACAAATGAATGTATGGTACAGTACAAGTGTGTCATTAAAATTATGAAAAATGCCTCACCTGTAGTGCTTTTCAGCTTTTGTTGTTTATTTATTAACATATGGAAACAGAATCACTCAATCACCATAGTCTTCGAAATTTCAAAAGTTTGTTTCCCATCATGACAATTATTTCAATTTCTCGTTAATTTTGTAATTTATTACTCATTTTCTACGGCTCCACACAAAATACTGTAGGTCTGCACCTACGGATGATACTCCTAAAGCATACATGCGACATGGGCAAAAATACCACCTAACCACCATTCGTTCAGCTCATTTATATTATCTGTTTGGATCATCATTTATACATTTCACAGCAGAAATTGTGGGATAGTCGCTCGAATGAATTAAAGCTCCAGCTTGAACTTGATAGTAGTTGGTAAAGTTCAGAAGAAACCTTTTACACCTATATGTACATAACTAATATTTACTAATTTCAAATCTTCTCCAATGTACTCCTTTTTTAAAAATTATAAAGATCAGTGGCTCTCTGGTCAGGAGGAGTGGGAAATGTCGCCTGCACGCATTTGAGCTGTGGTCAGTTAACATACTATGAGAATAGTGGACGTGGAGCTCGAAATGCGCCATGTTTTTGCGGACACTTTTTATTTGCGAGCACGATCTCCAGATATATAGTAGAGCTCAGTGGTCAGTTCAGAACACTCATCGGCGACTGTCGTCTGTTCCATTCAATTAGCGTTCCGACAATACGGAGTACTCCGAACAGTAAATGGAGTAGCTTGCCAAGGCAAGACAAACATGCAAACACACAATTGTCCGCCCGATAAAAATATACACGACGACAAGCAAAATAAACTAAATAACGAATCGGGACACTATTATTAATATTATTATTTATTTATTTTCATTTTTATCCCTATAATACAAAAGTTATGGCAGGCTATTTAGCCATGCCTAGCCTGAGACAGTCGGTTAATTTGAGCTAGAAAGTTCTACTAAATATTTCCATGGACCATGGCCAATGAAGAGTCGTTTCAAAATACTGAGTTTAGCTTAAATTGTTTTTGGTTGTTTTAGGGTAATAATATTTTAAACTTACCGTCTTTCACAAAGTCCTAGCTTCAGGCTGTCTTATGATGAAATGAACAGTTAATTAAAACAATCATGGTCTTGTATATAGTTTAAGGCCGGTGACCGGAAAAAGTCGTTTCAGCTCAGGAAGATCTAGAAGGGAAGCTAGGCTGATCTGGCTTGTGTTTTCTTATTATTGACAAATATAATATCACATTTCACGGTTTCATATTTAAATTTTGCATTGTAAATGAACTGAATATCGGGGTGATAGCCTATTGTGCGAGGCCATCGTGTATAATAATTGTCTAGTTTTTTCGTCTTCTTTAGTTGTATCACCTATTTGATACATATACCAGTTATACCTCCACGAGAAATCTTGACTTGATTGCCGAGCCTCACAACAGGATGGTAAGGGAAACACTAGGTATGTGACATGACAGCAAACTCAAAATGAAATTTGATGACGAACATCGATGTTCCTGCATGGCTACAATTTTAGTTTTTCGCTTTGCCAGGGTTTATTTTAAGAAAAATTTAGAACTGCACATATATAGGGATGTTACGAAGGTAACGGGTGTTTGGCTGGGAGTGCAAGGGGTCGAAGGATTATTTACCTGCATATAGGTGACAGAATAATTGTGTGGTTGCCGGGTGGGAAAGAGGCCAGACAAACTCTATTTTGGGCGCGTGACCAAGGGGGTGTTTCCTAAAACATATTAAATCTAGAGGCTCTTAAGTTCTGGCAAGGATTTGTTTTACCCAACCACTCACAAAAACTGTTTCAAAACATGTAACTGGAAATCATTCAATATATAACAACCTTAATTGCATAAGCATCAAAAATATAAACGTTTTCTGGGGGAGGACTCCAGACCCTCCTATATTTTCCTCACTAATCACTTACCTGCTGGGGTAATGCAAAAAAGAATGGAAAATTGGGGCGAGCGAAGCTCCTTAAAAGAGATTATAGTGGGAGAACATAATATTCTTTGCTGCCTCAAATGCTAATTGTTAATGACAACATGTCTGGTATTTTCTGGAGCATCCACAAGGGTAATGAGTAAATTGTGTTAGTTTGGTGACTGCACATTTGTGTTTTAAGAACTGCACAAATGGGTTTAGAACTGCAAAACCCTGCTTCTTTCTAGTTAAAAGCTGGAAGCTAAGATCTACTAAATATTTCCATGGCCAGTGTAGAGTCGGTTCTAAATACTGAGTTAACTTGTTCTTACTCTTTGGGGGGTAACAATATTTTATATATACGTACCGTTTTTCACGAAGTCTTAGCTTTGTTCTGTTGTATGACGAAATGAACAGTTAAAACAATAGTCTTGTAGTTTAAGGTCGGTGATCGGAAAAAGTCGTTTCAGCTCAGGAAGAAGGGAAGCTAGACTGGTCTGGCTTATGTTTTCTTATCATTGGCAAATAGTATCACATTTCTCGGTTTCATATTTAAACTTTTGCATTGTAAATTAACTATAAATATTATGATGAAATTGTGCGAGGTACATCGTCCATGATAATTACATGTATGGGGTTTTTTTTCTATAGATGTATATTACCTATATTTAATATATATTTTTACGAGAAATGTTGACTTGATTACCGAACCAGACTACAAGATAGTATAGGGGAAAGTCTAGGTACTATGTGACATGAAAGCAAAGGCATGTGCAATGACATGATGGATGCTTGTCATGCTACTCTGAGTGTATATCCACACCAGGCAGGCTTAAAAAATATGCCTGGCCAGGATGGGAATCGAACCTACGACCTTTGGAATACTAGCCCAATGCTCCGCCAACTGAGCTACCGCGTCAAGTCGTTTCAAGTATGTGCATGATATTTCGGAACTGAGTCTAGTTCCTTCGATATCAATGTAATCTAACAATCGCGACATTTGCAGGGTTCGTGTAATGTACTCAGGTGCATAAGATGCTAATTGTGATGTTACTCTGAGTGTATATCCACACTGGGCAGGCTTGAAAAATATGTCTTGCAACGGTCGGAATCAACCCTACGACCTTTGGAATATTTGATGACATGATGGACGTTGACATTTGCCAGTTTTTTTGTGTTATGCACATGCGCGAGAACATGCGCAGGATGAAGTAGTGACTATCAAACTCATGATTGGCTAAGATAAAGATTTTGTTTTTCAAATGCTATACGAAGGAAGTTTAACTTTCTGTCATTTAATATTAAAATTTACAAATTGCTTTCTTTACAAGTTTGAATGTTGGAATAATGCAAATATATTTAAAATTTTACATAACATAACCTGTTCCTATATATTATATGCCTAGTTTCACCCCTAATGAATTTAATGTTTTCATAGAAACTTTTACAAAACTAATATGGATGTTTTTTTTAGTAAAAAAACAAATTTTATAAAACCAAGGTTGAAGTCCTACCAAATATTTCCGTGGAAAATTAAGAATCGAATGATTTAGGAAGCGATCAACTGCAGTGTTTACTTTTACAAGTCTATTTTTACCATTTGACATTCGTTTATTTGTCCACAATGTTTTGAGCCTAATGCTGATTGGCTAATGCACGCACTGTAAAACAATTGTCTTGTAGTTAAAGTCCGTTGACCGGAAGAAGTCGTTTCATCTAATTAGGAATACGGGAAGCTCGGCTGGTCTGGCTTATATTTCCTTATCATTGCCAAAAAATATCGCTGTTGTTTCAGCTCAGGAAGAAGGTACAATGACCTGCATGCCCTGGTTTATCACATGTTTGCTTAACATTGACAAGCTAGTGAATAAATGATATCACATTTTCATGGTTTCATATTTAGCTTTTGCAATGTCAATTGGCATAATTTAATATTGGCAAAATAATATGCTGTGTATATCCTCGTATAGTTTTTTATGTTCTATAGTTCAATCGATCACCTATTTTTAAATTAATATAGCACTTAATTAGGGCTCAAAACCCAATTAAAGTATGCATGTGCCTCACATCGTGAAAGCCTAACGAAGTGAAATGTCATGGATGTTTGATGGTGTGAAGTGGTAAGTACCATGCTTATAACTGGGTAACATATGGATTTTGTTTTCCCAATGTCACATGTCTTCTGGTCTTGCTATATGCTACCTTCTTGTCTTCTTTCGCCACAGGTTTGTAAAGAAACGATTACAAAACTACTGCACGCAGTACGGATTTTTTTCAATGGAAGAAAGGTCGAAGTTAATTTTAACAAGGCATGTAAGGCACATTTTTTTCCGTAGACAGTCGGACTCCTCATTGATAGTTGGACGCATTATTGACCCGCTCCCTCAAACAAAATATATTATAAATGTACAATAGAATATTATAATTAGACTGTACTTCTAAGAGACTTGATATAATGTAAGTCTTTTTAAATCCATTGATATATATTACACCTTGAAATGTTAAAAAGTTTGGATTTCTTAAGTTGTAATTATTTGAATGCTTTGTAGGTAAGAGATGGTGAATTTTATGATGTTTATCATTCACCATTGATTTGAAGACTTTGGTACATAATCTTTTCCTTCTTGTCTTCAAAGTTTCCACATCTAATTCTTCAACGGCTTCTGAGTCCGGGCATATGATGCGCAAAGGTCTCTTCTAAATCAGCTCTATTTGGTCTGAAAGATATTCCGGGAGACCGTAATGAAATACTTGACATGCGTATTCAAGGATAGATCTTACAGAAGCAATATAGAAACATTTTAAATCATTGTCACTAAGACCCGATCTCTTTAGTTGTTTTATCAGATACAATCGCTTCGCTGCTCTAGTTGTTATCTTATCCGCATGGGCATTCCACTTCATGTCTTGAGTGATCAATAAACCGAGAATCGTTGCTTTTTCAACACGCTCTACTTTAATTCCGTTTATCTTTATCGGCGAGAAAACAGGTTTATTACGTTGAAAGTTAATCACAATCTCCTTGGATTTTATCTGGTTGAGTTCAAATTTTTTGTAAGTTGACCAATTCGCAATACAATTAGTAACATCTTGCATGCAGGGAACTCGTATACTCTTGATTTAATATATATATTCAGAAACATTGGTGTCGTCTGCGTATTTTAACATATCACCTTCAACATTATCAAATGAATCAGATTGGATTGAAAGATCGTTGATCATAAGAAGAAATAGCCATGCCCTCAATTTGGTTCCCTGAGGAATTCCAGCATTTATAAGTTTCCAATCGGAAAAACAGTCCAAGTGGAGCTATACCCTTTCTGATTGTGCAGGAAATCTACTATCCACTTAAACACCGATGGTTTAATACCAATTTGCTTCAGTTTTTGGCAAAGAATGTTATGATCTATTAAATCAAATGCCTTCCGCTAATCCGTAAGCAGCGCTCGTACGGTTCCGCCTCTCGCACCAACAGTTTCTGTCCAACGATGAATTAAGGATATTAGGACCAATAGGGTAGTACAGGAGCCAGGTATTAAACCATATTGATTGGGATCTATACATGACATTATTAGTTAACGTGCACAACTCAACGAAAACGACCAAATATTCAGTTATGTTAATAAGGATAGCTTATTTTATATGTCAAGATTACAATTAAACATGCATATAATAAAACATAGTAATTGTTTAGCAAATGGTTATAAATTGAATAAAAACAATACCGAAGTTTTATATAGTCGTTGAGATGCATGTGTTATTTGGTTTTAAGCATACACATACTTTTAGATTTTCTCTGCATGAATAGTGAATAGCGATGCAAATTGCACTTTTCATCCTTGTCTTTATGGAAATATTAAATGCAAGTATATTTAAATATTATTGCTTTATGCCTTTCAACTGTAGTCACGATGGACGAGTTACATGAGACTGCAACAGCTCCGCAATTTTTATCACTTGTACTTATTCTTATATTCTCCGTTTATTTGTGTGTACTGAGTGGGAATATTGAATATTGTTAGAGAAAGAAAGGTATCTCACTTAAATAACGAAGTAAACCATGCATTATTAGTCGCTAATCTGTTACTTCAGCGTTTCTATAAATTATTAGTCCTTGCAATAACTGGTGCCCAAGCGAACATCCCAACTCCATGTATTGGCGGAGTTTTGGTTCCTAACTTTGCACGTGAGTTGTGAAGTTAATGGTCCGGACTTTCAGTCCAACGAATTACAGCAATGCCCGCCTGTCAATGTGAACAATTATTTTTGTAGTTTAACATGGGCAAGGGTAAGGGTCGGGTCCTTTCTAAAATATTGAATATTTGACAATGGGTTCGAACAACTTATATAATTGTATTGTCCTTGCGAGTATACAGTGTGTCCCCCAAAAAAGTACTCTATAGAAATTATCCTATTGTTGTTAAGCACAGGATTTTATGCGACTGGTAATTAAAAATTCAATTCAATTGTGTTTACGCGCTCTTAGGCATTCAAATTATAACAATAAGATAATTTCTATAGAGGGGACTTTTTCGGGACATACAGTAAGTCCGTCCGCTGTGTGACACCAGTCCTAAATTCATGATGTGCTGTCAGCTGTCTCAACCAGTGAGAATTAGCTCGTTTGTTACGTGGAACGGTATGTGATTATAATATTCGTTCAAAATCAGACGATGATAATGTGCTGTCTCTACCAATGAGCAGGTCAGTTTCTATGCATTTAGACGAATAGATCGTTCGTTTTTAATGAGGCTATACGTTCGTTGTCGTTGAGTTGTGCATGTTAACTATTGAGACTGTAGATCATATGAAATGACAATTTCCTGAGCGATTTTGCACAATGATGATGTGAATGATATAGGGAGCAGATCTTTATTAACGTCCAATCCAGTCTTATTTTTGGGAATGGGACATACGTTTGCTAGCTAGCGTCCACACCGCGGGTAGCCGTTCCTCCCGGAAAGACGCATTCAATATCACTGTAACAGGTTCGGCAAGCAAATCTACGAACGATTTCAGCACCTAATTCAGTAGATTAACGGGGCCACTCGATTTACCCGCACCGATACGCTGTGAATGAGACAACACTTCTTCGACAGAAACAACAATTGGGGTATCGTTTTCAGATATAACATCCACATTATCGTTTAAAGGAGGGCAATTAAGCATGGGTTCGAAAAACGTGTCATTTATCAGATTACTTAGAACAGTGGGATCTTGTGTATCCTGTTCTAGGTTTGCAACAATATTATCAGTGTTCCCACGGAAAGACCACAAAACCGTTTCACTTCACTCCACCAGTCTTTTGGTGTAGCATGCTTCATATCTTTGAACATATTTTCATAATACAACTTGCGACACCTTTTTCTGGAACGATTAACTTTGTTTCGTAATATTTTGTAAAGCGTTTGGTTACCTTTGGCAAAAGCTTTTAGCCTTCTACTAATAAGGGTTCTTAAGTTATTGTTCATCCATGGTCGATCGTTGTGGTTTGTTACTACAGCTTTCAAAGATGTTAAGGTATCCAAAGCGTTGTTGGTAATACAGGTAAAATCGTTTAAGTTTTCTTCACATGATCGGTTGGAGGATACCATAAAATCGCATGGGATTTCAGAAAGAAATTTCCCTACACACCTTATACTACTGGGTCTTTTTCACGAACATAAATTACTTTTTTACTCTGCGTCCCTTTAGCTCGAATATTGGGAAATGCAAGAATAGTTAAGTGATCTGACAGTCCAAACGGTGGTATATTTGCAAGTCCATGCTTAGATTATATTGATTAGATTATAATAGCTCCACAAATATACTTTATATATAACGATAATAATAATTAGTATAAACCTACTAGTAGGCTATCACATATCGTGCCTTCTGATTGGCTACGCTGCTAGTAGGCTAGTGATAGCCTACTAATAGAAAATTCAAAATGGCTGGAAATTCGCGTTTTGCACTTTTGCCGAAGTGTCTGATGATTTTTTGGACGACTTGTTGAACAATTATGTACTAAAAAACCCCGAAAAAAGCAACAAAAATATGGAATGGCAATTTTTAAGGGTAAGAAAATAGACAAAATAACATACACTCAATGAAATTTTAAAATTAAAACTGAATCTTGTAAAAGATTTTACGCGAACAAAAACTAAAATATTAGTTTACATTTAGTGGTTTTATAATGTTTTTTGTGTATTTTTGTATTGTGTTTTCAGCCTAGTTCTAAATTAATGTTAAAGTTTATACTAAAACAATTAGACAACTTGGCCTCGTTGTCTATGAGCAAATAGTCAACTTGGCTTCGCCTCGTTTGACTATTCGCTCATAGATAACTCGGCCTCGTTGTGTAATTGTTAATTAGTATGATCTTTGGCCATGCTTTTTGATCTGTTGCAACTCGCAAATGCCTGTATACATGTAGCTCTGTTTCTATAGGCCTTTCCAATAACAAGTACCAATGGCCTAAATTTGACTAAATAGTTTAAATATTTACAGTACAGGTGTGAATGGTCTATTTGGACACATATAGAGCTGTAGCAACTGGGGGTAGGGGCTGCGCGAAGGGAAGGAGGCCTCAGCCACGACTATAATGTGTAAACTAGCAAAATATGTAAAGTTTGAGAGGGAAATAACGACCTAATAAAAACCCCCTGACTAATCCCCCCCCCCCGCCTACCCCCAATACACAATTGCTTTCTACGGTAGTGAATAAACCATAAATAAATTTACGATTAACAAAAAAGAAGTCAACAAACGCAGATTAGCGTCAGATAAAGATTAGATTAGATTAGAGTTAGATTACAATTAAGATTATGTTAGGGTTAGGGTTAAAGGACTTAGAAAACTTACTTCTGTCCCAACTTGGGGGTGCTTTAGGGTGCCTAAAATTCAGTAATAATCAGTTCTTTAAATTGCCCAGAGCATTGTTGAAATTGTGGACCCCTTACAGTAGCTCCCCATGCAATCTACCTAAGTTCTAGTTGGGTGACTGACTTAGGTCTATCCATTGGGTCTAGCATAAAAATAATGATGACATGAGTCACCAAAGAAGACCGTACCAGCTTATAAACAACGCAAAAAATGGGGCCTGCGAATTCTCTCGGCTGCCGTAGGTATGTTACTGCACATTTAAATGCTATACCTATCAAGTATTATTTCGGCATCCGCCAAACGGATCCATGGTCCTGTATTACAATGATCTACAACATCATTGTCATTTATTCATATTAAATATTGTCATTTAATACTTTGGTCGTAACTTCGTAACATCAATGTAAATAAATCAAGCTCGGCAATTCAAGGCGAAATCAAGGCCAAAATCAAGGCCAAATCAAGGTCTTTCGTCGGCATTATACAAAAAAGGCGGACATCTTCCTACTTAGTTTCGAGGCATTCCCGTCCAGCAGGTGACTTTTCATCCAACGTTTCCTACCGCATGCTGAGTCTGCGAGGCAAGTGTAGAACTTGTATTTGTATAAAAGAGACGGTTACAGGTAAACTACGTGAAGCGTTCCTCTTTTAAGTTTCTAACTTTGTTGCAATTTTCCTCATTACCTTAGTAAATTTGAAAAACTCCCTTGCAAATCCCTCGAAGGAATTTGCAGTGTTCTTAAAAGCGAAATAAATTTTCCTCAGTTCCTAATAAAAGTTCTTAACTTCCTGTTACAAGTTCACAACTTCCTGTCCTGTTTTGCGCGTTGTAATTGGCTAACAAAAATAATCCGCCAATGATAACGCTCAGAACAGAAAAGGAAGTCAGGAAATTAAAAGGAAGTTAGGGAAATTTGAAAGGAACTTTCTTTGCGTTGGAATATTACAACGGTCGACAGGAAAATTGCAAATTCCTACAAGGATTTGCAAAGAGTTTTTCAAATTTGCAAAGCTAATCATGAAAATTCCAAATGAGTTAGGAACCCAAAAGAGGAACGCTTCAAGTAGTTTACATGTAATATTATTAGGGGGTTTCAAAGGAAAAAATTACATAGTGACATTATGTCACATTTTTTTCATTTTTTGTGTAAAAATAGAAAATTTAACGTGCCTTCATAAAACGAAAAGATTTAGGACGGTTTTATCACTTATACCACTAATAAGTTTTCTGAATAACTTAGAAACTGTTTTTACAATGAATATGCTGGTTTTTTAACCTGATTTTTAAAATTATATATAGCACTAGAGGGTGTTTTAATAACAAATTATAAGTTTGCGCATATGTGTATGTGAATGAGTATTTTCAAGAATTTTAGTCTAATCTTATTCATTTTCTTTAACAAAATACTTGTAAAAATTAGTTTATCTTTCTTAATATCTTTGTAAACCTAACATATTTCAGCAGTGGAATTAGATATATTCTGGAGCTGTAAGTTTAGTGTCAAATGAACTATCAAACTTACCTTAATTTAACTTAAGATAATTCCGCAGTTTTGCATTGCGCACTTTTACTGCGCACATCTTATAACTTATAATTTCATCCATTATATACGTACGGTTTAAAAAAATCATTTTCTGACAATTTTATGTTACTTCAAAACATTTTTGGTTACATTCGTGCAAAGAATTACGTTACGATCAATGAATTTATTTACTTGTATTTCTCGTTTTAATGCCACAATTCCCTAAAAAGATCGGTGACCCCGTTTTTTGACTGATAATTTATTTCTTTAATACATTTTACATTTCATATCCGAAATTAAAAAATAAATCATTTCTGGATCTTGAAAAAAAATCCTTTATCAATGCCTGTTCTCAAAGAAAGATATATGTAAAGAAATGTGGAAAAGACATTTGTGGATCAGAATTATATACGTTAGTAGTTTCATTTTGCTGAAAACACAATATTTTTTCAAAAATAATTACAAGATAGGTTTACTAAAGCAAAATCGGCGCTAAAAACGTTAATAAATATCGGGCTGTTGTGATTTTGCTGTTACTCGTAATGAGCGTCAAGATGGCGCCATATTGGGGGTAAAGATGGTATATGGTGATTGTCATATCTTCTTAACGAGTTCTTTGACCCCGACTTTTTTGCGTGATTTTACGTTAAGTATATCATAAACTCCATGCCAGGGAAGTTTCAGCACATTCTCATTTCGGAAACAATTACTGCGGAATTACCTTAAATTAAACGATCGAATTGTACGAATGTAGCATTTAACGACATGCAATTATAGCATGTACTTGTGGTGTGCATATTTTGTATAGAACTCTAATTCAGAAATTAAATTGGTGTATAAGTTTATAACTGATCATGTGATACGTTATGGTTCTTCGATTGGGGTATCAATTTCTCGTTTGTAATACAAAATTACTGAAAAACGGCAAACTTCGCAGGGCTATATTATCCGCATTTTACAACATTTCGTAACGAAACTTTGGACTATTACTAATTTTGTGATGCTCTTTCAAGCTGTGATGAAATGTTTGTCTCGATCGATCAAAATTTTAGTTATAAGGTCAATTAGTGCACTTACTCCCAATTCTCTTTATCATCTCATTCTTTAAAACTTCTGAAATTATATAATAACTTATAAAAGATTTTCGTTTGCTTACGTTGTTTCTGAGATATTTCAGTTTGTTTGGTATACATTTGAAAATGTACTTCCATTGATTTATGCGCAATATAATTCATTAGAATTCATTAGAAAGAAGTTTGGAGTTATCGGAGGATTACATACCTATGTAAAACACTATTTAGACTTTTTATTTCATGATATTTAACTGTACCTTAATAGATTCTTTGACAGTCATTATTCATATGTGACGTAAATTCCGGTCATTTACATATCAATAAAACTGAAATAACTCAATGACAAAATGAGCAAACGAAAATTTTCAAAATAAGTTATTATACAGTTTCAGAAGTTCTTGAGAATGAGACGATAAAAAGAATCGAGCTTAAGTTCACTTTAAAGTAAGGTATACAGATCCGTTTGCATCATTAATTTATTTTGCTAGTAAAGATGAGCAGTCACAGAAATGGCAGTATAGTAACATGCAGTGCTGTGAAGTGGTAAGAACAAAATGAGATTTGTTTTATTGTGTATGCATTGTTTTCAGCAGCAATTTTGGTGCTCGAGGTGTCATTTGTAAAATTAGTAGACAAGCAAATTTCATTGAAGGAGGCTCCCTACAGTTTCCAATATAATCAGTGTTTTAAACTAGAAGGCTATTTGAATCTAAAAAACAAATTTTTTGCACAGCCAAGCCATTGTTTTCTCTCATAAAAAAGAGTAAATTCCACAATCACTACTCTTCACGTTACCATGACAACATGACGTCACCATCTACATATGACCTATATCAACCAAAAACCGATGCGCAGAACGGACTTGACTTCCACTTTAAACAATTTCATTGCTAAGGATTCGAACGGGTGAACATAAATTCGTTTATTTAAGGCTGGTATTCTGTAATTTATGGTACTGATGGCGGTAGTAATAAACTAATTATGGGTTTATAAAATGTTCCGCCGTCCATCGCACGTCTTCCGCCGTCCGCATTTTATCAATCCCGCATGTTGGCGGTGTTTAAATACAATAAATTTTAGTGAATTAATCGCTGGGCGTGGTGGCGTGCGCCTTTAACCGAGCTACTACGGAGCAGGTAGTGTCGAATGACTTGACGTCGGGACTCCTGTCGTACGTCGACAGGGGTCCCTTCGGGGAACCTTCGTCCACCAGGTTGAATAAAGAGGAACGTACCGGTCCAGGATGGAAACATAGCAGACAAAAGTTCCCGCGTCAAACAGTAGTGGGATAGCACCTGTGAATAGGAGGCGTGCGACAGCCCGGCCAAGATAGTTGAACCCGTTTCCATTTTTGTTCTTTTTTTCTTGTTTCATAGCACGAAAAGATAACGTTGAATGAATCTTTTCTTTCAAATGGCCCTTTCTTTCGAAGAGAAAAAAACTATATTCATTTATTGATGTCGGCCCATTGAATCCTGAAACAGTGCCCTCCTCCACTTTTAATATATTTCTCGAAATTTAATAACATTATTTGCGAATCCTTTTTCCTTGATTCTGGCCGCTACTTTATAACACCTCATCATGTTTCTAAGCTTAAAGCGGCAGTATTTCTGCTGTTGGAAGTCAAAAACACAGTTTTTGTGGCAAATTTGCTAAAATTTGTTGTGATAACGCTACTTTCACTAGTCCTTCTTTCGCTAGTAAAGACATGGATAATAAAATAAATGGATAGGAAACTAGCTGACGTGACCAAATGTTTTTACTGGGATTGATGGCGTGGTTGGATGCCTCAACCTAGTTGAAAATCAAATTCTCAAAAACGGTATGTTTAACAATAATACAGCTAAACATTTTAGTCAGAGAGCAAATCAATGTAACCACGCCATTCTACGATGGAAACTCTAAGTATTCCCAGTCAATTTTAGCAAATATTTCAAGCACTAAACAGTGAAAAATACATCGCAAATTTCGTTAAAATTTGTGACGCCAATTTCGTAGCTACAATTGTAAAAAAATACAAAACAAAGACGAAAAACATTTACCTTGAATACTTTGTCGTGGCTTAGGCATGTTTTTAAAACAATTAGACCAGTTTACGCTTCAAGATCACCCTTTTAAAGTGGAAAATATAGCAAAACAACAAATATGCCGAGAACTTTGGTAACATTCGCAATACGTGTGACGTCACGTTTTTCAACAAGGATGCAGTCAATGACGTCAGAAGTTTCCAATCCATTTATTTTATTATCCATGGTAAAGATGAGCAGTCACAGTATGGTAAGAGTGCTGTGAAGGGGTAAAAACAAATTAATGAGGTGTGGATTCTTATTGTGTATGTGTTCGAAGAAGCAATTTTGGTGTTCGGGGTGTCATTTGTAAAATCAGTAGACAAGCAAATTTCATTTAAGAGGCCCCCTGCAATTTCCAATATATGTCAGTGTTTTAAATTAGAAGCTATATATTTGAGTCTAAAAAAATATTTTTTTGCACAAGCCACTGTTTCCTCTTATATAAAAGAGTAATTTTAACCCACAATCGCTACCCCTCACGTTACCATGACAACATGACGTCACCATCTATATGGCCAAAATCAACCAAAAAGCCGTCTTAGCGAACAAATAACCATGATGGTGACCTCGGTGATAAAAAAAAAACTGCATACGAAATCATATACATACGTCTTAAATGCTGATTAAACAACTCCATTGCTAAGGATTCGAAAGGGTGAACATAAATTCGTTTATTTAAGGCTGGTATTCTGTAATTTATGGTACTGATGGCGGTAGTAATCAACTAATAATGGGTTTATAAAATGTACCGCCCTCCATCGCCCGTACGTGTGACGTCACGTTTTTCAACAAGTATGCAGTCAATGACGTCGTTTCCAATCCATTTATTTTATTTTCCATGGTAAAGATGAGCAGTCACAGTATGGTAAGAGTGCTGTGAAGGGGTAAGAACAAATTAATGAGGTGTGGATTCTTATTGTGTATGTGTTTGAAGCAGCAATTTTGGTGTTCGGGGTGTCATTTGTAAAATCAGTAGACATAGTCTGGTCGTTGAAGATGAATTGAAAGGGCTACCCGGAAAAAAAATGGTATAAAGCTGGTTTTGGTGTCAAATGAAGCGCAATTCTTACTAGAATAACATATACAAAATCCGCAAAAATCGTGTTTGGGGAATTTACAGGGGAGGGAAGAATTGGGTATAGTTGTTACGGTGGGCTAAAACAATATTTTTTCATCAATATAAGCGTAATTTTGATAAACTATTTTTTGTCAATTTAGTGGATATATATATTAGTTACCTACTTTTTTTACTCTATAGTATATAAATCTAAGAATCACCAGTCTTCATCAACTGGGGCTTCCTGTGGTACATATAAACAAAGTGGCGTCCTGTTCTACAACTTGTTTTTAACTTATATTGAAGAAATTCATTCATTTAAAGGATAAATACGAAACAACAAATCGTGATCCAAACATCTAAAATAAAATTTAACCCTCACTTGGAAGGTAAAGAGCCTAAAACTGAACTAATATTACTGGAAAATAATTTTTGATATTTGTTGATCACAATTTAATTTGTTATTTGTCAAGATATTATTTCTACCGCGATTATCATGGGATATTAGAAAGCACACGTAACTCTAATATAATTCTTCTTGTGACCTTTTAGATTTAGTTTTAGTGACTGTGACTTTTTGTTGTATTATTCAACATTCTGTTCGTCACGCCGTGTTCATATTGACCAATATGGACTAACTACTGAAATTTATCGTTTTAGATTATGAAATAATTATTCAATATAGCTAGGCATAGACATGTTTAATATGTTAAGATTTATATTATTATCTTTATCGATTTCAATAGTGTAAATCGCATTACAGAAAAGTAAATAGGTACTTGCGGATAAAATTTCATTCAACTGAATTACTACTGCATGTGTGCGTTTTCGTGTTGAGCCAATGATATATTATAGCCTATAATATTAAAAATAAAATTTAAAAATATGCTACAACTAAAATAGTTTAAATCTACTGATGGACAGAACTATAGAATACGATGATTACTTGTTAACCCATCCGTCTCTCTATCTGTCGCTGTGTGTAGGTCATGCATCGCTAAAGGACACCATAAGAAAATGTCCGATGTTCAGGAAGACTCTTGCATAATTTGTAAGCAAGGATTTGATGAGCAACAATTCGTAACTGTATCAAAAAAGGGCATATTGACCCTCATCAGCTACAGCGAAAAACGTGGCCTGTCAGATTTCCAAAGCTATTTAACTGGACGTATTAGCATAGCACCTATTGGCAAAGTGTTGGTTCATGCAAAGTGCCGGAGAGACTTTACAGACCCAAAAAGATTGATTTCTAGAAATTTAGAAGTGCCTTGCGCAAAGAAATTGAGGTATAGTTCACTTCCATTTAACTGGAAAGATGACTGCGTATTTTGTGGTAACTCTGCAGCAATTGATAAGCGCCATCCTGAGAGATCACCAGTGTGCGCAGTGACAACCCTCCCATTCCGTGAAAAACTTCTTAAGTGCTGTGATGAGAGAGGGGACTCATGGGCAGCTGAAGTTCAGAATCGTTTACATGGATGTATTGACTTAGTTGCGGCTGAGGCCGTCTATCATGTCAACTGTTACTCAAGATTCGTGCTAATTAAAAATTACAATGCAGCATCAACACACAAAAAAGGTGAAGGGAGACCGGAAGATCAAGGAATGAGGCAATGGTTTGACATGCTATGCCACTGGTTGGAATCTGAAGGCGATGCAGATTTGTACACGCTCGCAGAATTACATGCTAAGATGACCGAATTTAGTGGTGAATCAGAGGTTTACACTATTAAAAGGCTTAAACAAAAGCTGTTAGAGCAGTATAAAGATTTCATATTCTTTGCAGAAATTGAAGGGCGAAGTAACGTTGTCTGCTTCAGCAACATGGCGAAGTACATCATAAATGAAAAATGGTACTCGGAAAAAAAAGAAGACATCAACAGTGAAGCAGAACGAATAGTAACTGCTGCAGCAAAGCTCATAAAAGCTGAAATCCGAGAAAGAAAATATGATTCCAAATCATATCCAACTAATGATGACATTGCAAATGTTAAACGAAGCAAGAACTGGATACCGCATTACCTACAAACACTCTTGACACATATTGTTCCTTCAGAACTAAAACAGAACAGCATTGGACACTGCATTCTTCAGGCTGCCCGACCAAGGTCAGTTATAGCTCCCATCCTGTTTGGCTTAGGTGTTGAGATTGACCATGTATTTGGATCGAAGTGGCTAATCAATGAGTTGTCACGGTTGGGTTTCTCTATCAGTTACGATGAAGTGAACAGGTATAAGCAATCTGTTATTCACAGTGAAAACCTTGAAAACCTTCTTGCAGAGTACTTTCCGGGCACCTTTACCCAATGGGTGGCAGATAATGTTGACCATAATGTAGCCACACTAGATGGCCAGGGAACATTTCGCGGAATGGGAATTATTGCTGTGTCCTCTCCGAAAGATGACATCCCCCTCATCTCAAGATCCCGTGTGATCAGTAGACAACCGCGTTTGAATTTGGATGAGCTGGTAAAGGATAAAGGAGTACCAATTTTCCAGTACACTAGCCCACCAGACAAAGGCTTGGCATCAATTATCTACAAACCAATTCTTTACTTGCAGGCTCCGCACACATTGCCACCTGAACTATGCTTTGACTTGCTTTGGCACTCTGGGTGTATTTTCAGCAAAGCAACACGACCAAGATCAAATTGGTCGGGCTTTATGCAGCATGTGTTCTCAAATAACCGGCATACGACTCCAAAGTCTGAAGTCCTTCTTCTACCAATCATTGATTTAAATCCTTCTGATGAATCCTGCATTTACTCAACTTTAGTTTATATTAAATATCAAGCTGAGAAATTGGATATTCCAACCCCATGCATCACATTCTTTCAACCCCTGTGGCTCAAAGCAACAGATATTATCAAAGCAAAATCAATGAAAATAGTTTGCAGACTTGGAGGCTTTCACACGATGATGAGCTTTATGGGTAGCATTGGCTCTATGATGAAAGGCTCTGGACTAGAGGAGGCATTAGAAACGGTGTACGGGCCTAATGCAGTTATCCATATGATGACCGGGAAGGCTTTTTCGAGAGCACTGCGTGGACACTTGTTGGTAGAGTCTGCTTTAGTGAATAAGTTAATGATATCAGTTTTACCATGCAAATTGAATGAGGACGATACATTTGAAGGTACTGAATCGGGTGAGATGTCGATGGACACCATTGAAATGATAAGTGATGACCAATGCTCATCAAGTGTTATGGAAATTGAAACTGCAATTGCAACACCTGTTAGAGAGGTGGAAACAGGTACTGATTCATATTGCGGAACTGAAATTACGGAGAATCTTCAGGACTCGTTGATCGAGGCCAAGATGGAAATACCTGCTGCAGAAACGGATATAGATATGTATGAGAACAAACTGAATGCTGCAGAAGTGAAGCAGATTAATCACTTGTATGAAGGAATCAAAGATCAATCTATAGCCGTTGTAAGTGTTTCTGAATCCAATGAACTGAAAAAATTGGATCATTGCTTACAAAAGTATAAAGAATTGCTTGCCGAGAGGTCACCAACAGCAAAATTGTGGTTGCAATACATTGAATACGTGGAAACTTTGAAGGTGTTCATTCGTGCTGAAAGAACAGGAGATTGGAACCTGCATCTAGTCGCAATTACGAAAATGTTGAATTTATTTTCCGCAACTGGCCACATCAATTATGCAAAGAGTGCACGACTGTATTTGCAGCTGATGCTGGAATTACGAACAGACTACCCATGGCTATACCATTGCTTCCACGAACAAGGATTCCATACAGTCCGCAGAAGCAATCGCTTCTGGGCAGGATTATGGACGAATCTTACAATTGAACAGGTCATGATGAGATCCATTAAAAGCAGAGGAGGACTGACTAGAGGACGTGGTGTAACAGAGACTGTTCGCCTTCAGTGGATCTACAGTATGCACAAATGTGCCGGGGTACACGATGCTATGACATCTATGACAAATGTAAAGCATAAAACCAGTAGTGAACAGCACATTGATTTCGGAACTTCAAGAAGTAATCGAGATTTTGCTGACCTGAACACCATTCAAGAATGGCTCGATCAACATGAGCCATTCAATTTAAATGAGCCAAGACTACGGTCCTTATCGTCAGGTTTAACAGCATCTGATGGTGATGGCATTAACTGCAACAAGACAGAGGAGGTCGGGATACATATCCATCGAAAGATTGACAATATGAGCGCCGTAGAAGCATCTATTAAAAGAAATGATCAAGTGAGGTCTTTAGATTATCTGCATCCAGGAATCAAAGTTGATAAACAGAAAATTAACATCCACCCAAATCATCTGTTTTACCGCCTTATAGCTATTGCACAGAGAGATGAAAACATGGCTCCATACTTTGACTACGAGCTTACAGCAATGCCAACTTCGCTATTCAAGGACAATTTTATGCGAAAATCTGTGAAATCCCAACTAGCACAAGCCCTCGAGAAAGGTGTTCAGTCCTCTGGAGAAAACCCGCAAGCCATGCATGTTCTCGATGGCGGAGCCCTTATTCATAAAGTGAAATGGCAGAAGAAGGTTACATACAAAGACATAGCGGTGCAATATGTAAACTATGTGCGTACAAGATATCGCGACTGTTGTATTGTGTTTGATGGTTACGGACAGGGTCCGACAATTAAAGATCACGAGCACCAGCGAAGAATTGGTAAAACGTGCGCTGATATTCAGCTTAGTGAAAATATAAAGGCTCACAGTGATCAGCAGACCTTCCTCTCGAACGAGAAAAACAAAAGTCAGTTCATCGCGTTGCTGAGTCGATGCTTGGAAGCTGATGGCCAGATTGTGCATAACAGCACGGGAGATGCTGACGCATTGATAGTGGAAACTGCTCTTCAATTTGCAAGACAGGAAAGAGAAGTAAAAGTAGTAGCAGATGACACGGATGTACTTATCCTCTTAATGTACCACTGGAACGCGAATATGGCTGATATATATTTCCATTCTGAGGCAAAGAGATCAAAGAAAGATTTGAAGGTGTGGAAAGTTCAAGATCTTGTTAACAAAGCTGGCAAAGTTGTAACATCCCATCTCCTGTTTATCCACGCATGGAGTGGATGCGACACCACATCTGCAACATATGGGCATGGCAAAACCAGTCTTTTGAAGAAGATAAAAGATTCAGAAGAATTGCAGCGGATATCTTTCTTGATGACCGATCATGAGGCTACAGTAGAGCAGATTGGCAAAGCAGGTATCCGGTTATACGTTCTCCTATATGGTGGCAGAGCAAATGATTCTTTGAACAGTCTACGGTACTCTAAATACATGGAGATGGTATCGACAAGCAAAGCATCAATTGATCCACAGAAGCTTCCACCTTCAGAAAGAGCAGCATTTTTTCACAGTTTGCGGGTTCACTTGCAAGTTATAACTTGGTTGAAGCTCACAAATGATTACCTGAATCCGACACAATGGGGTTGGAAATTTGCTGATACAGTACTAACACCAGTTCTCACGGACTTGGATGCAGCGCCAGAATGCTTATTGGAGTTTGTAAGATGCAAATGCAAACTATCCTCTCGAAATTCATGTGGTAATAACAGTTGCTCATGTCGTAAACATGGGCTGAAATATGTAACAGCCTGTGGAGACTGCAGAGGAGACAGTTGTCAAAATGCTGAGGAGATCACCCTTGACAACGAAGACAATGTTAACATTGATGAAGAGTAATAACTATTGATTTCAACATGCAGTTAACAGTAACAATTTTGAACAACAGTTGCACTTATTCACTTCAATGAGGGTTAAGCAAAAGTTACTTTTTTAGTTTTTTATACCAAATTTTGCAAAATATGGTGGAACCCTACAGTTCTTCAAAATATGGACTAAAGTCAAACTAAAATCGGTCAGAGATCCACATCTTATTTCACGAAAAGTTTTCTGGTAGACCATATGATCCAGATTAAAGCAATTCTGTATAACGAAATTTTTAACTTGGTTTTTAGTTTCGAATAAAAAATTTGGCTCTACAATTTTTGCTCTAACTCGTCAACCAGGTGATCTCGTGTTCGTATTTTAGCCAATCAGCGCTCAGAAAGGGTTGTCCGAATAGAAATCCATTTTGATGTTTTCAGTCAATTATATCTTTCGTTATTCTTTATGAAACTAGTTGAAATTTTGTAATTATGTTTGGTTATGAGAACTCTAGCTCTGACAAAAATATGGAATCGAAATAAAGTATATTACAGGAGATATTCAGTTGTTTTAATCATAAAATGGATTTCTATTTGACAACTAGTACCAGTACTTTTCCGCGTATCAAGATCATCTGGAAGACAATCGATTGTAGAACAAAAAAGTTTCATTAAAAAATGGGAGTAACCGACCGTTTTCCAAAATTAAGTGCGCTAAAACAATAAGATATCGGCCTTATTGAATCGTTATTGTTGCCATAGTAACGGTAATGACGTCACTTTCGTTACCAATGTCTGACTCTTTGATTGTTGCTCTACATAAGGTATTCATGTTTTGTGTTCCAACGAGTAACATTCTTCAAAGGGTTTGACTTTAATTATGAATAGTCCATATTTTAATGAACAGTAGGGAGCCACCTTAACACACTCATAAAACAAATTCCCCACTTGGGAATTTTGCGGATTTTGGATATAGTATTCTATGACATATTATGCTTCTCTGGTGTAAAAATCAGCTTTATACCATTTTTTTCCCGGTGAATATGCTCAACGACCAGACTAACAAGCAAATTTCATTTAAGGAGGCCCCCTGCAATTTCCAATATATGTCAGTGTTTTAAATTAGAAGCTATACATTTGAGTCTAAAAAAAATTTTTTTGCACAAGCCACTGTTTCCTCTTATATAAAAGAGTAATTTTAACCCACAATCGCTACCCCTCACGTTACCATGACAACATGACGTCACCATCTATATGGCCAAAATCAACCAAAAAGGCCGTCTTAGCGAACAAATAACCATGATGGTGACCTCGGTGATAAAAAAAAAACTGCATAAGAAATCATATACATACGTCTTAAATGCTGATTAAACAACTCCATTGCTAAGGATTCGAAAGGGTGAACATAAATTCGTTTATTTAAGGCTGGTATTCTGTAATTCATGGTACTGATGGCGGTAGTAATCATCTAATAATTGGTTTATAAAATGTTCCGCCCTCCATCGCCCGTCTTCCGCCGTCCGCATTTTATCAATCCCGCATGTTGGCGGCGTTTAAATACAATAAATTTTAGTGAATTAATCGCTGGGCGTGGTGGCGTGCGCCTGTAACCGAGCTACTACGGAGCAGGTAGTGTCGAATGACTTGAGGTCGGGACTCCTGTCGTACGTCGACCTATGTCGATCGGGTGTCCACACTAAGTTGGGCGTCAATATGGTGAACCTAGGGGAACCTTCGTCCACCAGGTTGAATAAAGAGGAACGTACCGGTCCAGGATGGAAACATAGCAGACAAAAGTTCCCGCGTCAAACAGTAGTGGGATAGCACTTGTGAATAGGAGGCGTGCGACAGCCCGGCCAAGATAGTTGAACCCGCTACCCTTTTTGTTTTGTTTTTTTCCTTGTTTCATAGCACTTTAGGAAAACGTTGAATGAATCCTTTCCCTAAAACGGCTTTTTCTATCGAAGAAAAAAAATTATATTCATTTATTGATGTCGGCCCATTGAATCCTGAAACAGTGCCCTCCTCCAGTTTTAATATATTTCTCGAAATTTAATAACATTGATTGCAAATATTTTTCTCTGATTCTGGCAACTACCTTATAACACCACATGTTTCTAAGCTTAAAACAGCTGTATTTTCTTTTGTGAAAGTCAAAAACATAGTTTTTGTGGTAAATTTGTTGAAATTTGTTATGATTACGCTACTCTCCCCAGCCCTTCTTCACCGATTATCATGCGCGGTCATAATGTCTTCGTGCTGGTTCAGTTTCAAAACAAACGTAATAATATGATGTGTGCTGCAGCCTAAATTGATTTGGAAGAAATTTGATTGAATTTTTGTGGTTATGTACAAGTGTTCTATTCCACTGAGACGTTTGGTTTCTCTTAGCCCTCGGGTAAGTTGTGTAAATCAGTAATGTTGTATATACGTGCACTGGTTCATGGACGAGAGAACGTCGGTTATAAAGAGCAGTCTGTAAGTTTTGTATCACTAGGTTCACAAAGGTAAATGCAATCCTTATGTGCCTTATCCTATGGTTCACTTTCAATGAAGTTTATGGAAAATTATAGTAGATTCAGTGTTACATCATTTTACACTGTATCTGTATATTACTTTTTGTGTTTGTTGGTGGTTATGTACTCAGGTGAATAAGATGTTTGGGGTGGTACTCTGAGTGAGAATCTACACCAGGCAAGCTGAAAAGTTTGCCTGACCACGGTGGGAATCAATCTCGTTCCCGAGCCTGCGATCCTCGGGAAGGAACGCGAGGCTCTGGGATAATCCGTTTCAGGGAGGAATCTGATTGGCCGAAATTGACCGTTGAAATGCACAGTTCAATCTTAGCATGGCTTTTAGCCATGTTTTAGGTCAAAATTTCCGAAAATTCGACAATTTTCTGTGAAGGTGGGGCTTCCACCAAGATTTCTGCCACTGCTCATATTCCTTCCCAAGGATCACAGGCTCGGGGAACGAGATTGGGTGGAAATCGAACCTGTGACCTTTGGGATATTAGTGCAATGATCTACCAACTGAGCTATGTGGTCAAGTCGGTTCGAGTTGGTGATATTTCAGAACTGAGTATAGATCTGATATTTGCTGTGTTGGTGTAATGTACTCAGGTGAATAAGATGCTTGTGTGATGTAACGTTACTCTGAGTGTATATCTACACTGGGCAGGCCTGAATACCTGAGTACATTACACCAACACAGCAAATATCATGATTATTAGATTACACTGATATTGAAGGAACTAGACTCAGTTCCGAAATATCGCATACTCAAACCGACCTGACCACGTAGCTCAGTTGGCAGAGCATTGGGCTAGTATTCCAAAGTTCGTAGGTTTGAATCCCACCGTGGCCAGGCATATTTTTCACTCGAGTAACATCACATGAGTATAGTTCCTTTGATGCCAATGATATTCTAACTAAAGATATATGATACTTTTTGTGCTTTTGGTGTTATGTACTCAGGTGAATAAGATATGTTTGTGGTGTTAGTCTGAGTGTGCATCCATACCGGGCAAGCTGAAGTTTGCCTGACCACGGTGGGAATTATCGAACCCACAACCTTTGGGATATTATTGTGAAACCCCCGATATATGATGGGAAGCTAACCCTAGTTCGCCGTGATCAATGTAAAATGACGACAGTGTTTATTATATTAACCCGTTGAGCTGCAGACCTTCCCCATTGATGAGTAAATAGTCTGGCATTAGACAAGTAAAAAATAAGTAGGGCCATTAGGTCGCATTGCGGCTCAATGGGTTACCTGTAATTTGAAATCAAAATGATTGTGATTATATATAATTCCAGAACCACAGCATTTTGAGCTTTGATTGCATGATTTCTAAACCAATAAAATTAAAGCTCTTTCACTAAGGACCTGTTTATATGCAGACGAGTTATCGGGCAAGACGATCAAGGAGTTGCTATCTGATTTCCCATTTGACGTCAATAATACTATGGTGCCAAAACAGAAGGAGGATTTCAGTTGTTTGAAACATTTGAAAGCATTACATACAACATGATCATAAAATTTCAAGGGGATTAGCACTGATAAATTGTGGGAAAACGTGGGCTTAGCCTATTTTATTTCAAGTGCAAGGCATATACCGTACATTTTGTCTTGGGTTTTTCAAGTTAATTGTATAACTAGTAAGTATTCGATAGACTCACCTTCGTTGAACTAATTGTGGCCACCATAAACAGGGCCCTAAGAAAACCAATCACATTAACCCATTGAGCAGCTGTGGTGGAGAAAAAATATTTCACTTTCTGGGACTGCTAGAGAGCATTGAAAATTTTCTGCAAATTATCAAATAAATTGACACTCAGACGCTGTACAGTAACTGTACGTGTGACACTAACAAGTTGTCAAGACTGAATGTCATCTGATGTCATATTTTACAGAAAGAAATGATTTCAATGCACCGAAAGTTTTAAAATATATACGGTAACGTAAAACTAATTTAGAAAGCATGCATCACGGGTCTGATCATATTAAAGGTAAATACAGATGCCAAAAAGGGCTCTATCAGGGGGATCTATGCTCCCGCAGAAAATGTTGAAAATCAGGTGTCCTAAATTGGCTAAAAATGCATTTGCCATACACAACATTTGTTACATCATTCTATATAGTCTAAGGCATTTATACATGCACTATCACACTACAGTACGTATACAGTATGGAGATGAATGCACTTACAGTATATATGAAACTTTTGCATTTTTGACTAGGTCATGGTTAGAATTTTCCTCTCTGAATGAATTTCTCCTTTATCTTAATGATTACATTTTTTTCTTTCCTGGAAAAATATTTTCTGGAAACTCAAAACATTTTCTGTGACCAATGGTCCCATGGTCTGATACTTTTCCCTCCCCTACTGCATTGAGGAACTGGGACAATGCTCTCCCTATATGAGAAAACGGTGTGCCACGAGACGGGGTCAAATAAAGTCAAGTGCGTTAGGGAGGGATAATGCAACTTAATGAGTAAATTATATATGAGAAGAAAGTGGTACGGTTATAGACAGTACAGTAGGTCTGCGATTAACCCTTTGAGCAGCAGCGCATTCTCCCCTGACAATTAAAATTTTGTGGTGTTACTGTAGACAGAGTAAAATAATAAAATAGGGCACAATGCAACATAATGGTTAAACATATATAGAAATCAACAAGCCAAGTTAAATGTTCCTCCTTTCCTCCCACATGGAACGTTGACAGGGTAGGTCACAACCCACTAAACCTTCTAACTGATCCCTAACCTAACTAGCCCTCTACATGACACTTCCATCCTGGTTGTGCTAATGTAATCAAACATGAGTAATTTATAAGGTGGCTGCTAGAAGTGCCCTTCGTAATTACAAGTCTTTGACTATATGAGGTTGAGCTGCATCCTTTGCAATTCAGCTAGATCAGCTCTCTCTCAGCTGCAAGGAAGGATGATTAGCACCCCGCTTACTTACTATACTTACTTTAACCCTACAAATTTCACATGAATGTCATGTGAATGTCATGTAAAAGGGGCCTAATTGGTGACTTTCAATACTCAGTATTAAGCTACAGTATTTTGTGGAGCTAAATGGTGGTTTGACATTGGGGGCAAGAAAATTAAAATTCCAATTAGCCTTTCTCACGCCGCCATTTTTTGTGTGGCTTTTCAGCTGAAGTCTGCGAGATAAGTCCACATAACAGTAACTTTTTATAATCTCTTTGACGAATATGGTAAATTTGCTTTGTAAATGGTTAGTTTATTTTGAAAAATTGCTTTTCACGTTGTTTTAATTGCCTGCATTGGTTAACGAGAATAAGATTCCACCGGCCAAAAATGGCGGGTATTGGTCATCGTGAGAAAGGCTAATTGAATCGAATTTATGCATAGGAAGTTACTGTACATATATTTAAACGTTTTTGGTATCGTTCAATATATGAATATGATTATGTGTTGAGTAATTTGACGCAGCACGCAAAACAGTAGCAACTCTTTGCTCTTTAGTCAGTTGAACCATTTTTAATCGACTAATCTCTAAGTTCAATTAGAATTTTCATGTACAATTTATGCAGTCTTAATATGCTCGTAAAAAACGGTACAATCGATTTCGATGCGTTTTAAACTGCCAGGGGCCGGTTGTATAAAAACGTAGTTAGCGCTAACTGCAGTTAAAAAGTAGTTAAAAAGTAATTAAAAAGTGGTTAACTTTAATCACGTAGTTAATTAGAATTTTCATGTACAATTTATGCAGTCTTAATATGCTCGTAAAAAACGGTACAATCGATTTCGATGCGTTTTAAACTGCCAGGGGCCGGTTGTATAAAAACGTAGTTAGCGCTAACTGCAGTTAAAAAGTAGTTAAAAAGTAATTAAAAAGTGGTTAACTTTTAACTATGCTTTAGGGTATAGTTAACTGTCCAAAACGTAGTTAAAAATGGCGTTTGTATAGGAGTGAACAACATTTTTCAGTAAAACAACAATGAAAAGCAACGCTTACCTGAGATTTTCAATCGCTATCTTCCCTGTGAATGTTTCCTGACAATATAAACTCTTCAAATGCTATCGCTTTGGTGTTTTTACGAAAACAGAACATATTTTTGCACAGGAGGATTTCTCGAAGAAGAAGTATGGTCCATTACACCAAGAAACACTGATATATAATTGCCAAACAGCTATACCTTGGTTTAACGTAGACATCTCAAGGAAAAACTGCATTCTTTTATGATTTTTGTGGCGGTTTTTCCTTGTTTTCTTCCTTATTTTTCACTGTTTTCTAGTGTTTTGAATAAAATTCCCGCCTATTTGCAAAATACGAGTCCACAATCATGTTGAAAATGTGTGTCAGCGGTCGTTACTCGCTGCTTACTTTATGTAATTTTGTGTTTAAACGCCCCACGCAAGCCCCACGCACAGTTAACTACGTGATTAGTTAACTATCCGACTAACTACGTTTTGTGCAACGCAGTTAAGTCATGTAGTTAACTAATTACAGTTAAGGATTTAACTACAGTGATTAACGCTAACTACAGTTAGCGCTAATTACGTTTTTATACAACCGGCCCCAGGAGTAATTAAGTTTGGATGTTTATAACAAAAGTGTGATTTCGAAAGGTTCGTTTTTGTTTGAGACACCCTGTATATAGCGTTGGACTGGTATCCCAAAGGTCGCAGGTTCGATTCCCACCGTCGTCAGGAAAACTATTCAGCCTGCCCAGTGTGGATACACTTTCACAGTAACACCAGAAACATTAGACGGTTTTAGATAACAATACGTGGACGTCAAGAGGACGTGGATGTCGTCATTTGGCGCCAACTATCGTCAGCTTCTAGTTTGCGACGTCGTCTTGGACGATTTCACGACGCGAAAATACAATTTTCACGTCCTCTCTAGAACGTCACAGATTCCCGCTTCTTTTGAAAAAAATATGAGACTATGCATAATAAAAATCATCCTATTTTGTTCCCCATGTATTGTTTCATGATACTAGCTAAAGTTTTTCCATTGACAAGGTTGTTTTTCTTGTATTTCGCTAAATTTTAGACGAGTTGATTTTCGACAAAATACTTTCGGTCGCCATAAGCAAATCAACAAAACTGCAAGCATTGTTAATAACCACTTCAATACCGCTAGTAATCTTCACCAAAACAAATATTTTAGAACAAACTAAACTGAAGTTGTATTAACAACTGTTTAAAATCAGGAAAACGTGGGAAAATAGAAAAATAAAAGCACTTAAAAGCAGTAAAAACTCAATCAATTTTAGTTGCTCTGTCACAACAGTGCAAAAAGTAGGACAAGCAAAAAAACGCTTTCCAGCGTGAAAAACTATTGTAAACAGTATTAAATTTTACCAATATAAACACTGATGCTATATTTATACTGAACAGTTGACAAACTTGATTGAATAGGCTACAATTAGCTCGTAAACAATACCTGCAGCTGTTGTATTTATTCCAAATGATGCAACAAAGTTCACTTTTCAAAATACCAAAAAATAACCTTTTTTCTAAAAAAAACTTAATATTGAATGTCCATACTAATTCATCAGGAAACACTTGCCCAGTATTATATAGCCTTTTCTTGCACATATCTTGACAAGTGATTGAAAACAATACAGGAATGAACAGGTAACAAGAAAACAAAAATTTGCTTCGAAAAAGACAAACAAGCCGTCCCAGATTAAAACCCGGAAGTGAACGCGAGGTGCATACGTCATTTTCACGTCCTCTTGACGTCCGCGTCTTGTTATCTAAAAGCGTCTATTGTAACTGGTACAGTAGTTCTTTTTTACCTCATACCAGTCGTACATATTGGTGTACAGTATAGGTGTACAGTAGGTATATTCGCGGTCACCTCGGTACCTGCGTGCAATTGTGTTCCTTCTTCTAACTCTTAGTTTCAGGTTACTGAAAGGATAACTTTCTTTTTAACCTGTACTTCATTTAAAGACCGTAAGTATACTGTATACTTTGAGTCTTAAGTTTGTACCAGTTCAATTGCGCGGCAAGAACCGTTGGAGTAAAAGTCAGGTACGTCGACTAAAGTCTTAAGATATTGAATTATTGCTAATGAGGTGTGTTCATTTGCATATATAGGCCTTGCCATTCCTTCGTGAACGTCACGATGTACCGTTAAATCCAGAGTGGGTTGCTCTGGCCAAGAAGCAGCTTAAAGGAGCTGATCCTGACGAACTTTTGACATGGAGAACTCCTGAAGTATGTAATGTATGAAGCCGCTATGAAGGATGTAAAAAAAACGGGTACCTGTAACGCAGGTTTCGTATAAAACCTGAAAATCTTTGAAAGCCCTTGAATTTGGAAACAAGAGTTTAAGGCCTTGAAATTAAGTCCTTGAGTTTATAAAGAAGTACTTGAAAGTGCTTGAATTGTTCTTGCGTCAGTGGATATTTTCTGAAATTGTTTGGTGTTGAGAATTGGACATTTTGTAAGTTCACTTTGCCGTTTGAACAGTTTAACGTCACTTTTGACTGATTTCTAACGCCCTTTTCAGCCTTTAGTCCTTGAATTTCCTGATGCATGACGTTGAAAGTGACCTGTCCGAACTCTGGTAACGTTGTTAACATTGTTGCTACCCAAATATTGTTTTAGTTTATAGCAGCATACTGTAGAATAAAACAAAGATAACTAAGCAATGGAATTATGTATAAGAGTTATTCACCCATGCATGTAGATCATTCTCAAGCTTAGTTACGTACTTATCACTTATTTACTGAGACCGAGGGAAACAGTGTGTTTTGTGAAGCCGAGACCAACAACGGCGGTCGAGGGGCCCCAAAACACACTGCTTTTCCGAGGTCTCAGTGAAAAAGTGTTTTGTTATATAGTATATAAGTGTCAAAGTATGAATAATTCACCGGCTGTTGGAGTGAACTTAATTTGAAACCAAAACTGGATAAATGGAACGCCGTAAATGTTTAGTAAAAAGTTTAAAAAATGAACTTTGGAACTTCATGGTTGACACGCATGCGTATTGCACCCATTTTATTATTCACCGGTCAATAAATCTTTCATTGCGGACCGGTTTGCCGGACATGACGTTTTGTGGACCGGCACGTGACACGGTTTTGACCAATCAGCAAACGGAAAAATTGAACTTTGACACTAACTATATAACAAAAACCCTATGCTTCTATGAACTAGAACAATTGTAACAAAGCATGTGATTTATCCAAAGTTGTCAATTGCATGGGTATAAACAAAAATGACCATGTTTATTGCTGAACAATCCTTGCAGGTTTAAAAATTTGTTAGAATAGTCTATACATTACAGAGCCTAAGAAACGAATGTTCTTTTCAACAAATGACAACTAGGGGTACATCTACAGGGTGTTCCAAAAAAGTACACCTTTTGACATTTTCCCACAGACGCAAAGCGGACGCATGTAGTGCCCGCACAGTGGACGCACCCGCAAGCGCCCGCAGACGACTGTCTACGGAAAAAATATTTTCCACGGCGCCCGCAGGACGGACGCATCCGTAGGCGGATGATAGGACGCAAGATACCCGCGTCTTGGACACGGTTTTTGATAATTTATTTCTTGGCAGTACTGTATCGTTAATAATTTGAATGCTTGAGCATTATGTTGAACTCACGGAAGCAAAAGATATAGGGTGTATATTGAAAAACGAAACTTAATAAATAACTCCTGGCCTGGGAATTTAAAATATAGCTGCTAATCATTAAGGGGCCGATTACATGGAGGTTTTCAGCCCGGGATGAAATTTCAGCTCGGCAAACCGGGATGAAATTTCATCCCTGGGCTCCTATAAATTCATTATAAAATGAATTTTACGATTACATGGAAAAAAATTTCAACCCGGGCTGAATTTCAGCCCGGGTTGAAAGTTTCATCTCGGTTTATGTCACCCGAGATGAGATTTTCAGCCCTGTCAACCAGGATGAAATATCCCATGTAATCGCAAGTAAAACTATAGTAATTTGTTATGTAATATGTTACTAGGGAATTGATATAAAGCCGTTATACACCAAAGATGATTCTGTTGGACATGAAGATGAAATTCCTGGGAAATATCCCTATACACGAGGTCCGTATCCTACAATGTATGCCCAAAGACCGTGGACTATTAGACAGGTATTAACTTATACTACGTGTACACTTACAGTATAGTACGGTATGTTACACTGATTTTGTCAGATTTTGATTTAGACGTGTTTAGAAATATATTGTACACAAACAGCCACATACATGCAATATTATAGCCCATTTTTGTACTGCCTAAATATTGTAACTGCATGGTTGTATTTTTTAATATACTGTATGACCACACTCAAAACATGTACAGTATGTGAGATGGGTGTCCCGGAGGCCGGATCAGCATAATATTTTTATATTTCACAGTACTCTGGCTTCAGCACAGTGGAAGAAAGCAACAAGTTTTACCGAGACAACTTGAAAGCCGGGCAACAAGGACTGAGTGTTGCGTTTGATCTTCCAACACATAGAGGGTGCGTACTCAATAGGTTTAGAACATTTGTTTTATACCAATTGTCAGACCCACGTCCGAATACTATAATATACAGTACTTCAAAAACATACATCAGTATCAGTATAACGTGATACTTTTATGAAGTTCGAGTAGAGTAACATCGATATTCTACACAGCAGGAAGAAGTTCTGGCAGTCTTGTTTAGGTTGAAGAAACATTTAAGGTATAATGTTTAATACGACAAGAAAAGCGGATAGCGCTATCCACCCGACAGTATTTTTTTGCAGCAAATCAATCACACAAACATTTTCAAGCTTCCTGTTGACTGGACAGGACAGATATAACCCATATACATGAAGCTTTAGCATGAAAAAAATAAAGTTCCCTTTTACTAATTGTGGGATCCATATTTCGTAGTTTGATCATGTAATTTTCAAGCATTTACAACGGTTGAAAAAAATCAGTATCCGGTATGGGCGGCCGTTACCACCAAAAATACTACACATGTGAAATGAATGGACATAAACAGAAATCATTCATTACAAACACGAACGAGTCATCATGTTTAGAAATGCTTGAACCTAACGTAGTGATATGACTGGACAAGAACAGAAATGATTTGTTTAAAATTGAAACGATTCACTTGATTGTGTATTCATTCGTCTATTATTGCGCTGATTCATATAGTTCAAGTGAAATGGCCTGGCATATTTTGCAATGACTTAGCAGGTCGTATACAAGTGACACGTTCGGTTGGCAAATAATTCATGCTTTTTTAGAACCATCCGCTGTGTTTTAAAATAGCTCAACTAAATACGAAATGATTCAACTAGATGGGACGTGATTCAACCTTATGTGAAATAAATAAACTAAATGTGAAACGACTCAATGCAATCTGAAATCAATCAGTTAAATGCGACATCGTTCAACTAGATGTGACACGATTCAATACCATGCAAAATCACTCAACTAAATGGAAATCAATCAGTTAAATGCGACATCGTTCAACTAGATGTGACACGATTCAATACCATGCAAAATCACTCAACTAAATGTGAAATCATTCAACTAAATGTGAAATGATTCAACAAGATGTGAAATGATTCAACAAGATGTGAAATGATTCAACTAAATGTGAAATGATTCGTGTCCACGTGAACTGACACGACATGTTTTGAACTGACGTAATTTGTGCGGTCTTGGCACGTCTTGTTGTGAAGTGATTCATCAAGTTGTGAAGTGAATCAACAAGATGCTTCCGTCTTATTGATTAAACTTCCTTCGAAGAAAATTTACGGAAATCACAATGAAATTTGTCGGAATAAAATTTACATATGGTAATTCACTGCCCGAAATGAAAATTAACTATCGAGTATCGATCAAAGACCTTTCCTCGACTCGCAATTCAACGTTCGCAAATAGCAATTTTATATCGCGACATTTCCCAACCTTTTGTGTGCGTTTTGACGGAAAAAATATTTCTCCTCGAAGATCTCACTATAAGTATAGGTTATTTTGAGGCAACGAAAATAACGTACTTATTTTGCACATTGCGAGGTCGCGTTAATGAGTCAGAATAGAAATAATTCTTATTGCGATATTGCCTTCGTTATGTTGTTTTTTTTCTCATTTTTTGTGCTGCAAAAACATTGCAGGTGAATATTAGAGGGGATTATTAAACGGAAATTGATTAGAGGGGAATATTGAATATATTCCCCGATAAGAACAAAGGAAACCGAGCAGGGTGAAAAATAAAATATGTATTTAAAGATTTATAATCTGTTTTTAACCTATATTTCCTCAATATTTTCTGTGTTGTTGTAATATACTCAGGTGAATATGATGCTTGTGATGTTACTCTGAGTGTATATCCACACCAGGCCAGCTTGAAAAATATGCCTGACTACGGTGGGAATCAAACCTAATTGAACCGCGTAGCTCAGTTGGCAGAGCATTGGTCTGGTATTCCAAAGGTCGTGGGTTCGATTCCTACCAAGGCCAGGTATATTTTTCAAGCTTGCCCGGTGTGGATATACACTCAGTCTCAGAGTAACATCACAAGCATCATATTCGGCTTTAGTACATTACAACAACGCAGGAAATATCAAGGGAATATATATAGGTTAAAATCAGATTATAAATCTTTAAATACATATCTTTATAGTGAGATCTTCGAGGAGAAATATTTTTTCCAGCAAAACGCACACAAAAGCTTGGGAAATCACTTGCGATCTAACGTTGAATTGCGAGTCGAGGAAAAGACTTTGATCGATAGTTATTTTTCATTTCGGGCGGTGAATTTCCATATGTAAATTTTATTCCGACAAATTTCATTGTGATTTCCGTAAATTTTCTTCGAAGGAAGTTTAATCAATAAGACGGAAGCATCTTGTTGATTCACTTCACAACTTGATGAATCACTTCACAACAAGACGTGCCAAGACCGCACAAATTACGTCAGTTCAAAACATGTCGTGTCAGTTCACGTGGACACGAATCATTTCACATTTAGTTGAATCATTTCACATTTAGTTGAATCATTTCACATTTAGTTGAATCATTTCACATTTAGTTGAATCATTTCACATCTTGTTGAATCATTTCACATCTTGTTGAATCATTTCACATCTTGTTGAATCATTTCACATTTAGTTGAATGATTTCACATTTAGTTGAGTGATTTCACATGGTATTGAATCGTGTCACATCTAGTTGAACGATGTCGCATTTAACTGAGTGATTTCAGATTGCATTGAGTCGTTTCACATTTAGTTTATTTATTTCACATGAGGTTGAATTACGTCCCATCTAGTTGAGTCATTTCGTATTTAGTTGAGGTATTTTAAAACACAGCGGATGGTTCTAAAAAAGCATGAATTATTTGCCAACCGAACGTGTCACTTGTATACGACCTGCTAAGTCATTGCAAAATATGCCAGGCCATTTCACTTGAACTATATGAATCAGCGCAATAATAGACGAATGAATACACAATCAAGTGAATCGTTTCAATTTTAAACAGATCATTTCTGTTCTTGTCCAGTCATATCACTACGTTAGGTTCAAGCATTCCTAAACATGATGACTCGTTCGCGTTTGTAATGAATGATTTCTGTTTATGTCCATTCATTTCACACGTGTAGTATTTTTGGACTGGTCGCAGGGTCTTAGCGAAGATCAGCTGCAATTTGAGCGTCCAAGTTTGGCATTTACCTTCCGATTACTATTTTTGTCTTTGAGGTCTTGCAAAGAAGACTATAAAACGCGGAGAAGATTCATCTATAGTATGAACTTGCGTTTTGGTCTTAGCCAAACAAACGAATTTCTAATTCCAGTAAGCCTATACAATGTACGATAATAACTTATCAAAGACCGGTTGTGTATGTTCCATGCTCGTACTATTTTGTTAATTGAAGCCATCAAAAACTGTGTACAATCGACAATATTTTTGAAGCCGTGCGAATTGGCATGGATAAGATAATTGATCGTCATTTATAAGTGGCCGTCCAGATTCAAAATGACTGTGAGATTTAGAGTAGGCGGCAGACTAACTGGGGCCATGCATGCAGTCAACTTTCTTTGAAATAACTCCTGTACATAAAAAATAGCGCATGCACTTGCGTGCATATTCTATTCTAAAAACACTCTGACTGCTTAAAATTTTCCTTGTTAACCCATGCGCACCTGGTTATTTATAACCAGGTCAAATATAACCAGATCCTGGGTTACAGCAACGTTAGCCTGCGAACAGGCTCTCAAGCTAAATTGAGAGCCTGCATTGATGACTAATGAATTTGAATATCTGCGTCTCAAATCGTGACGCGAAATTCTCATTGGTCAGATGCTATAATTTATATGTTTCCGCTGAGCTCTATATATGTCAACTGCTGAAGCACTATGCATAAAAAACACATTAACTGATCAAATTGGTCTTGACCATCTTATCTCAAAGCACGAAATGTTCTGTTTTGAGAAAACAGTATTTAAAACATTTGAACTTTTGCTTCAATATCTTATATTTCGAAAAACAGTATAAACTGTACGGTCTAAATTTAGTTTGCACGGTCTAAATTTATAGTTTGCACGAAAGTTGTCAACAACACCATATAAGGATATACATTCCATATTTGGAAAAACGAACGTTACGGGGCAGATATTCAAATTCATTAGTCATCGATGCAGGCTCTCAATTCAGCTTGAGAGCCTGTTCGCAGGCTACAGCAACGTGAGTATCGTAGGTCGTCAGATAAAATGACCCGGAAATTTAACCTGTACCAGAAAATTAATATTAAGTTAACCCAAATATTAAACATACATGAAAAATTTTCTCAATTCTGATTGCAGTGCAATTTTTTCGAAATACATTGCAAAAAAATCATATATACATGTGCCGGGCAAAAAGTGAAACAAAAAAAAACCCCGAAACATTAAGGGTGACAAAATTTTCTAATAAAATTGTGATATTAAAATTATCTGTTCCGCACATACATGACTGCATAATAAGTATATAGTACCGTTTCTCGTGTAATTTGGAAAAAACATACAATTATGCACTCATGACTTCTCAAAGACTTCAAATTGTGCACTCGAAACCGTACTATACAAATACGAACCAATTAAGGAAAACTAAGCAAATGTATTGATGCATTAAGCAAATATCGATCACCACCTATATGGCTATTTGATTGTCAACGAGTAACAGTGTACGGTGTTTCTTTTATTATGTGATCATGTGTAATCCTTTTTCAGGTACGATTCAGACAATCCCCGGGTATTTGGTGATGTTGGTATGGCCGGAGTTGCCATTGATTCTGTTGAAGATACAAAGGTATACTTGTACGATTTTTAATCATTCATTTTCCTTAATCTTTAATCATAATCCTTAATCTCAGACTTTCTTGTTATTGTCATTACCTCAAGTCATACTTGTGACGTCACAATGGAATGAGAGGAGATACGAATGAACTGTGAACGTCATTCTTCATCATTTGAGCAGTACCTTTCAATAGAACAATAAAAATGAGGCAAAAATTCGTTTCATAAGCATTTTAATGACACTTAATAAGTTTTTATTTTGCAAGTACATTTCAACAATAGTAATATGATCTATTAGCAATTCGATTTCAATTCCCAGGGGCCTAAAATCTTTTATGCTTCTGAATTGCAAAGTGGATTTCTTAAGTTATCTCATAGCGTATTAGCGGCTTTCCTACTTGCTACGAGGAGATGCGTTCAATCTCGAGCCCACCTGCTGAGGTATGTTTAGGAGGTGGGCTCGAGATCGATGTTTGGGCGGCTGCCATTATGAAGCGATTTGAACAAATTTCAGACGGAGATTTAAACAAAAATTAAATTAACTGTTTTTAATTGTTTTATAAGTATTATTTTTTATTTTGTTTGATAAAAATGGAATAATATGTATTCAAAGTGGAAGAGAAGAAAGACGACCGCCGAAATTTGTTCGGTACGGGCACCTGCTACTAATATAAATCTTGGCAATGTTTGCGCAGAATGTGTGCATTTTCTCTTTTCAAGAATAAGGGAATATTGTGGAGATTTTTTTTAGCTTCAATTTAAGCCTAACTTTGTTTGTTTGCGTAGTATGTTGGCGGCTTAAATGTTCGTTATCCAAACAAGAAATTATATACTATAAGATGCGTAAATTCTTGAGTATACTTTTTACCGAAATGGCATGTGATAAAAACCAAACATACTTGGAGGTTCAGAACATCGGAATTTTATAACAAACATACTTGCAGGGAGGTGAGTCCGGGATTGGAATCACTTCAGGTGGCTGGACGTTTCCCGAACCCACCTCGCTTCGCTCGGTGATTTTGGGACACTTCCAGCCATCCTCGGTGCGTCCAACCCGGACTCACCTACCTGCAAGTATGCTTGTTATAAAATTGCGACGTTGCGTTTTTTTTATACACCCTGTAGACTCCCAAGAATTACAATGAAATACTGGTTCTGATTGGCCGAGTGGGTGTGATCATGTTCTAAGGAAGGGAAATGCTAGGTTTATACGTAATACACTGTCGGTTAATGCGCTGGATAGGGCGGGTTTCATTATGAATTCATTCAGGAAATATTATTTCATTCAGGTTCTGTTTGATGGTATTCCTCTGGAGAAAATCTCAGTTTCAATGACAATGAATGGTGCTGTACTACCGGTATTGGCAATGTATATTGTGGCCGCTGAGGAACAGGTCAGTCAACGATTGATAAAGCTTTGTGATTTTGGCCGAGGGGTATTTGAAGAGTGCGATGACGCGGTGAAGAATTTTCTTAGCTTGCGTGATTTGGAAACATCCAGAGTAGCATCATTTTAAATAACTTTACCGATTTTGGATGAAAATGAAATACTGTATACGGTGCTTGGCTTTTGCATTTATCTTTCCACTTGGCAAACCAAACTAGATCGAAAGTGTGTTAATTTTTTCGTCGAAAGTAATATCATTATTTTTCGCACACATATTAGGGTGTAGACCAAGATCATTTGACTGGTACGATACAGAATGATATCTTAAAAGAATTCATGGTCAGAAATACGTACATCTTTCCACCAGAGGCATCAATGAAAGTTATTGGAGACATTTTTCAATATACCTCGAAGGTACAGTAATTGCCTAATAATTTGTTCTCGATACGCTATCGCGCAACATGTTTTGTTCCGTTAAAGGAGCAGTGTCACCTGCTGCGCATCTTTTCAGCGCACGCGAACAAGTTCTCCAATCCACTATGGCGTATTTACCAGGCGGATTCACAAATTATATGCAAAAATATGTATTGCTTCGTACCCTACAGCTTGCCGTACAGGACTTCGACAGAGTATTTTAGTCACCGAACAATTTCCGAAATTCTGTTATGCGCTGAAAAGATGCGCACCAGGTGTCAAAAATTTCCAATTGTTTCGCCCACGCAGGACTTGTCAAAAATTTCCAATTTTTTCGCCCACCCTCGACCTACAGCTTGCCGTACAGGACTTCGACAGAGTATTTTAGTCACCGAACAATTTCCGAAATTCTGTTATGCGCTGAAAAGATGCGCACCAGGTGTCAAAAATTTCCAATTGTTTCGCCCACGCAGGACTTGTCAAAAATTTCCATTTTTTTCGCCCACCCCGGACCTAAAAAATTTCCAATTTTTTCGCTCACCTCGGACCTGTCAAAAATTTCCAATTTTTTCCCCACCCGAGGACGTGTCAAAAGGAGGTTGATTAGGTGTTCAATCATTTCAACATTCAAGTATTTTGTAAGTTAGGGGCTGTTTATATGAGGCGAGCCAGCTCGGGTACCCAAGCTAGCTCGCTTTAGGCGGGATCCCGTCTTTCTTAATATTTCCTTCTAAATTTCATGTTGTGTTTATATGAGATTCGAGCTGGCCCGCCTAACCGAGGTCCCGCTTCGTGTGACCCGGGACCTCGGGTAAACGGGCTGGGTAATTTTCCATATAAACGCAACAGGGAGAGCTAGCCCTCCTAGTAGGGCTGGAAATTTAGCAAATACGCATGCGCAAATAATTAGAATAATTCAGAATACACAAACAACTCCCATATAAAAACCAACGTCCATATATAGAGTTGTTTGCGCAAAGAAAATTAGAACAAAAAGAGCCAGCCTTTCATGTAACTTTTATGTAAACGCGTGGTGAAATTAATCTCGGGGATGCGAGCCAGCTCGGGTACCCGTGCTGGCTCGCTTTCATATAAACAGTCCCTTAGATGTTGAATCCCAATGTCGTTTCCTGGTCCTGCGGTCCTCGGGAAGGAACGTGAGGCTCTGGGCCATTCCATTTAATATACACCCGTGTGTATAATAATTTTCTGAATTAACTATGAACATTAAAACATTTTCTGTGAATATTTCTGGAAAATGTAGATGTTTTACATTTGGTTCAACCTTGCTGTATAATTCTCTTAAGAATATGCCGAAGTTTAACAGTATATCAATCTCTGGTTATCATATGCAAGAAGCTGGAGCTGACGCAATTCTCGAAATGGCTTTCACTATCGCCGATGGTCTAGAATATTGTCGAACAGGTATTTTTGCCATGCGCATTCTGTTTTTCCACACAAGGTTTCTGAAGCAAATGAAAATGGTTTATTGCCCACTAGCTACACAGAAATGCAAGCCTGCTCCAGTGGGTATTAAGTTTGAATATTTGAGAATTTTAGTCCATGACTCCCTAGAACATCGTTGGTGTTATGACCGTTTGAGCTAAAGTCGCTTATATATTCTTGACTTGTCCGAGATTTACTACTTTTAATAATATAATTATTGTTTTTGAGTTTAACCATTTCAATAGTTTAAAAAATATTATATAAATCCATGCATGAGCATATGACCTTTTATAGGAAATTTTGTAACCACAAAACTATGCAGATGCAAGAGAAAAATACACGAAAGTAAAACAGTGCAACCAGAAAATAATGAAATAAATGCATCAATGAAAAAAAACAATCAAGAAATAAAATTAATATTGTAAAGTTCACGCTGTTAAAATTATAAATTCATGCTGTCATACACTATTTTAAACATGTTACACAAAACAAATCTAAACTAAAAACGTGAATTCTGTGAGTAAAGATGTAAAGATTTGCTCATAAATTTGGGTAATTTCACTCGATACTTTCAGTCACTTCCAGTGCATTATCTTACTCCAACGATATGTGCCAGCGTAGGTAGTGACAGGTATTGAGTGGGGATGCAACTACCTGAAAAATACAAGGAAAATTTCAACGTTTCGAGCGAAGACCCTTCTTGTATTCTTCGAAGTTTTCCATGTATTTTCAGGCAGTTGTATTCCCCAATAAATCCGCAGCTTTTGCATTCGTGCAGTCAATTTTTTTATTTAAATTTTTTGCAGTTTAAAGTGCCGTCTTTGTTATTTTTCTCTAGTGCAGAAGTACGCGCAGATTCCGCTTATTTTAAAAGCTAGGAGACGGGTTCATGGTCGGGTCCTGGAACAAAAATTTCTGTGCTGTATATACTTATTATTAAATTTGGAACTTTGCTAAAAAAAATTAGTACATTTGCTCAAAAATGGGTCATTGTGGGTGGATTATTAAGTCAAACGACTTTTGAGTCAAACGTCTCGATAATTTTTTGCAGTGTACTGAGTGTATAATAAAATGAACAACTTCTTGTACAATGAATTGATTTTCTATATTTTGTTTTCACCGAAGGAATCAAAGCTGGTCTCGACATAGATAAATTTGCTCCACGTCTCTCTTTCTTCTGGGGAATCGGCATGAATTTCTACATGGAGATTGCAAAATTAAGAGCGGCAAGAAAACTGTGGGCAAACCTTATCAAGAAACACTTCGATGCCAAGAATCCTAAATCTTATTTGCTAAGATGTCATTGTCAAACATCGGGATGGTCTCTCACTGAACAAGTACGTATACCGAATTTGACCTGGGATGGATTTACTCGTGGGATGGGATGGATTTACTTTGCAATGGGCGTGCAAATTCCTTTTTCAAATCTACTTGTTTATTTCCAAAGGCGATTCCAACAACAAGAATAAAATAAAGGCTAATACGATAAAGTGAAAACGCGCATGGAAAACACTATTCTTAAGTGGTTCTTATATAAAACAGTAGATACTTCGTCAGAAATCAAGTTGTGTTGGTTCTTAACTGGTTCTTGATTATTTCTAGTTATACCTGTTACGTTTTAGGAAGAGTAACTACTTTCAGACTTTTGTAATTTTGTTTTTTTTATTTTAAAATCAACCCTCACCCTTATTCTATAACCCTAACCATAATCCTACCATTTCCCTAATACTAACCCTAAAAGTCTAAAAATAGTAACCGTTCCTAATTCGTGACTTAAATGTTTCTAGTAAAAAACTATTGTTCCTGCATGGTTTGATGTTTTTAATTATTTGCTTCCCTAATTATTGAGCTGTTTACATTATTACAGTAATAATAGCTTTTTAAAAGCCTTCGAGTTCGACGGTGGTTTGTAATATTTTCAAGCAAGACTGCAGACCAGTGCCTTGTTTCCGTAGCTCCCTCTGGCTATAGTGTCCAAGCTTTTGAGCAAGTGTACTGTATGTGTCATTAAAGAACTTGGCAAACTTGAAGACGTCTTTATCCGGCTTTATGTTGTAATCATTCGGTCTTTTTGGTTGGGAAATATGAGATAATACTCCATTTGGGTTCGTCTTGGTTCTCTTGTAGTTGTGCATAGGGTATATAATTATCTCTGATATTTAATTTTTGTAATTTTGTACCAGGTTCCGTACAATAACGTCGTCCGTACAACAGTGGAAGCGATGGCAGCAGTCTTTGGTGGTACCCAATCTCTTCATACTAACTCGTTTGATGAAGCACTAGCGCTACCCACACCATTCAGTGCTGGGATTGCACGAAACACACAACTGATCCTACAGGAGGAAACTGGAATCCCAAATGTGAGTTACTCCGACGCGCGGTATTCATGTATACTCTAAATGTTCTCTATGCTGTCTAGCACTTGAGTAAGATGGAGCTTTTCACGTGATCCCGGTTTTTCTGGAATGGGTGGAAGGCAAAATCAGTTTGAGTTATTCAAATAAATCACTAGCTTTACACAAAAGTTCAAACGCCAGTTAGAAGAACTTAATGGTGTTGAGAAGATCTCGTGGTTCAAGAAAGTTATCGTTGTTGCTCGAACAACGTTTCGTTTACAATTGTACTATAATCTGTCACTAGATAAATAATATAGCTTTGCAGGATCGTCAATATCATCCCGCCTCATATCTCTTCCCGTGAAAGCGGGATCATTTAAACAACGCCTCGATGTTACCTAGCCTGCGTGCTGCCTGCAAAACACAAACACCCAAATTAAAGGCTTATAAAAACTGTGTTGGGGAAATGCGGCTCTTGTGCATATGTGAATGAAGACCAAGAAATGTAATAATGTACAGTGGTTTCAAAACATTTCATAGTAGACGTTGCGTTGGGAAGAGTAGGAGTTGCAACCGAAAGCCGAACTTCGCAACTTGGGGGACCGTGGAGCCATTTTTGGATTGGGGGGCTATAGCAAACGCTGAAGGCGAGAGTTTGTTAGAGAGGTTATGAGGCGTGCTGCCCCGGGAAATTTTGAAATCTGAGACCTCCCAGAGCCCCGGAAATGCAACGAAATTAACGACTTTCTTAATAAACGACTTCGCTTAATCTAATATTACCCGTCATCTGTTTAATCCAACCAGAAATAGATTGAATACTTGGCAAATATAAGTTATAAATATATTGTTAACTGATCTGCATGAAAGAGTTCAGTATTCTTATTTTATAAAAATCATATATGTGTGGAAAATTATTGGGGCTGAGGCCCCTGTTCCGCATGCGGTTCCTGATATTACTTCCAGAAAATTTTGAACTTCTAGACTTTAGAAGATACATTTTCCAGCATTTGTTTTTGAGACACAAAAGATCTTATTTTAAATGTCTAAAACACTGTTAAATTTATGTTCTTATAATTAATGCCTATGTCAACAAAGTCTAATAACAATAGCGAACACATCTCCGCTGGCTTTCGTTGTCGTTTTTCCGCCATTTTGTTTTTGTTCTTGGAGACGAATGTGGCATCTTACATAAAGTAAAACCTGTTAGAAACCGCTACCAAGAAAACCTCTGAGCCTGTCCTCAACGCACAAGAGACGCGTACGTATCAAAGCTTCTAATCTAGTAATATGTGACTGTGGCTATGTTTTGACGAAATTCCAGGGGAAATACACGCTTGTTTGCTCACAAAACATTTTGTAAACGCTTAATTAGAATTTATAGTTACTTACAAAAGAGAAAGTAGCCGTCGCAAATGGAAGAGTACGGAGCTTTAGATTTGACTACGAGTACGACTACGAGTACGAGATTTGATCGCGTGCTAGGAAATTACCGTAGTCGTTTTCGTTTTCACTCAAATGTTGTTTTTATAGCAGTAAACCAACAACGAGAGAAAAAGTTTCATAAACTAAATCTCCTGCAGACTAAAATCCCCTACAAAACGTGAAAATAAGTCATAACATTAAAAACAGGCCAGATATTTAGTATTAATATATTATTTGCGCCGGATAAACGCTATATAAATGCTAGAAATTATTTTTGGAAAACAAAAAAAAAGTCAACTTTCTTTGTTTTTTTGAAAAGTCGTCGTGAGGACTACGAGATTTATCCGCAAGTTCGTTCTCAGATGGGCGACGGCTACGACTTTTTCGCGTCAGTACGGGATGGCGTAAGCATACAGCATGCGTTTTCGCTTGACGAATCTCGTACTCGTAGTCGTACTCGTAGTCAAATCTAAAGCTCCCTAGTTGCAGTCGGATGCGACGGGCGACGGCTTATTTTGGAACCACTGATGTATACATGGTTGGGCGTATTGAACGGCTTTGGTCAGGAAAACAGGGTTTGTTTGGAGGCTCTCCTCATTCCGCTTCAACGAGGGCCTTCCACGCAGGCCACGTTGTACTGCATTGCCTCTTTTGGAGCTTATTATTTCCCGGTGGTTGTGGGCTGGGAGGTTATTGGAAGATGTTGCGAACTAGTGGCAGGATGCTAAATAAATACTCACGTTCTTTGTAATTTATAGAATCGCCCTCCAATTTCATACAATTTTCTCCCAAAAATTGTTAAGGCAAACTTTTCAGCTTGCCCGGTGTGAATGCACGCTCAGATTAACATTACAACATTACAAACAACATTACATGTAGTTGAAATCAGAGCATTTTTACTCTTATAGTTGATATAAGTGCGTCTTATCCGTTCAAGCACCTCGGCAATTTCGACTAAAAACAGGATTTGTTAATTGTTGCATTTAAATTATTGATTGTTAAACCACATGTTGCTATAGTCTGCAATATATTGAGATTGGTAGTGAGTAGAGGGGTGGATTTGAAGCAGAGGGTGAGAGTTTTATTCTTTTCAGCGTTTCTGGATTGGAGACTTGTTAGAGGTGTGTGGCGGGAATACACGGCGTGGAGTACAGTTATTTAAGCGAGAAAAAACATACACGATGTTTGTTTATTTCTGTAAAGGTTATTGATCCCTGGGCTGGTTCGTATCTCATGGAATGTTTGACTGACGATTTGTACGAGGCCGCCGAGAAAATTATAGAGGAGGTAATATGGAATGCTTAAATAGATTATAAGAAATTCTGTAATTTGCTCATTAATTAAATGTATATAATAATTCATGTCATAGCAATGGGAGTGAAGCCATTGTTGTTTGTAAAATCATATGATTGTCTTTCAAGGTTGAAGAACTTGGTGGAATGGCCAAGGCTGTTGCAGAAGGAATGCCCAAGCTAAAGATAGAAGAATGTGCAGCTAGGCGACAAGCTCGAATTGACTCGGGAAGTGGTCAGTACATGCACTGTTGTTGTTATGGATGCTATTGTTATTATCGTTGATATTGTTACTGTATATTGATATTATACTGTTTTCTTCTCTCTGTTATTGTGTTTGTCGTTTCTTTTTGTTATTGTTTTTTGTGGGTATCGCCGTCATGTCCGTCGTCATAGTTTTACTCGTGGTGGTTCTTCTTCTTTTCTACGTAGAATACAGCTACCCCGTGTCTATATATTTGTATATACAGCAGGTATACGTGTCAAGGTGATTGTTTTAAATTAATTCAGTATATGTTACTGCCCTTTAGAAACGATTGTTGGGGTAAATAAATACCAACCTGAGACAGAAGAAAAGGTCGACGTACTGGTTATTGACAATACAAAAGTTCGTGAAAGCCAGGTAATGTTGACTATAATTTTGAGTATAGTTTATGACCTCGTCGAACTGTATGACGGCCTAACGTTGGCAATCGATTGTTCGTTTTAATAAGCGGATGATCGAAACCAGCCGTGCACAAAACGATATATGAATCAGTTTCCATCCGGACTTAAAATTAAGATACGAGGAGATGTCATGTGTCTATGTACTCAAATGAAAGACGCGGACTGGTCGATTACGAAAACGAACCGATGGGAACAGTTCTACTGCATGTACAGTACGTCCCACGCCACTCTTATTGCTACTCACTACAGCTTGTTTATGTACTAGTAGATTGATCGCGAATGTCATCTACTAGGATATTAGCATTTCTATTTCGTGCCCAATACTGCATGGTATCTGGTTTACGAGAACTGCATTCACACGTTACAGTATTCGCACACCACGCAGTATTTTAGGCAACAAAATCACTTAGGCAGACAACCAGGCTTTTAGCCAGGAGGGCGTCCTGGGAAGCCCATAGAACAAAATATAGACGCCTTTGGACGCCCAAATTCTGGGAAAAAAGGGAAATTATTTTCAATGATAATATATCTGAAACAAAATGGCTTCAATTCTCATTATTATTATACATTAATTTGACATTTTGATCAATTTGATGGTGTACAGTACCCGACTAAATGACAATGTGATAGTTAAGTAAGGAAGCATAGCGGCACAAACTCAGTACTCAGAAAGCCAAGTGTGTTTGAAAAATTTCGAACGAGCTTGGAACAGATACTGATATGAAGTAACGTAAACTTCAAAGGTTTTCCAGAGGAACGTTTTCTCGAACCCCCTTTACTGTAGATGTATCGTTGTACCAAAATTGGACGCCCTCTTTTAGGATCCTGACTAAAAGGCTACAGACAACAGTATACAGAGTGAATCTACAATGTTTTATAAGCTGTGCAGTGGTTGTCTTTTTCTAGAGACCGCCTATAAATTACCGTCCATTTGGCACTTTGTGTCAAGACATTCAACAATTAATTTCGCTCTGCTATATGAGCTATATGGCGAATGAGTGCGTTTTGTGATGCTTGATCATACTGTACAGTAGTGTATTCCCTTTATGGTAGTAAAACAATTTGGTACAATACAGTATCTTGCACGTTTTTCATACCTGAATAGCTTGCATGGATAATTATAGTGAGCGAGGCATCTTGCATTTATCTATTTTAATTTGAATAAGACCGCTCACCAATTTCCGTTGACTCCATGTTCAATACTTTTCCTGTCAAAACTAACTTCCGTAATCAACGCTCCGTCTTCCGCAGATTGCAAAGATTTCAGATATCAAAGCAAGCCGGGATGCGAAAGCAGTAAGTAATATATCGTTTCTCTTTGAATGGATTTTAAGGGGAAAAAACTTAACAGGAATGTTTCGAATTTAATACATGTCAAGGACTGATAATTAACAATTTTTGAATGAGGTTGAGCACAATATGAAGAATTATCAAGCCCAAAGTTTGCCGTTATCAACCGAAGCCGAAGGCTGAGGTTGATAACGGCAAACTGAGGGCTTGGTAATTCTTCATATTGTGCGAAAACCGAATTCAATAATTGTTTTATTATTTATTTAAAAAATTCAAAACAAACGGTTATCTATTTGTTCGCCCACGTCACGTTATAAATCAGGAAAAGAATTAGGAAACTGAGTGTTCTTACCTATTCTAGAAGCTTTTGTTCATCTTTTTGCATTTAACGAATCTTTATCTTCCAGTAATTTTTGAATTTCGGCTTCGCCAAGGTTTGCAAACCTTTCAGTGGAAGAAGCCATTTGTATTTTATTTGTATTAAGACTGAAAAAACAATTCCTTAGTCCTTCGGTAGCCGTTGTCGTCATAGCAATGGCGTCAGCGAGTCAATATGATTCTCGTTGTCATAGTAATATGGCGCAAACGCGTCCAAATTTTTTTCATATTGACTCTTTGACGTCATTTTGCTATTATGAATGTGAAAAATCCGTATTTGGTTAGCCATTGAGTTGATATGACAATTTCACAGTTCGCTGTAAGCCAATCAGAAACCAGGAATTTTTTAAATAAATAATATTGTTTAGAATACGTTCACACAACAGCGGAGCGAAATAATGGCCGCATAATTTAAGATTTAAGAATTAATCATTTTTTCCAAAATAGCGGTAACAACTGAATTGGTTTGGAATTCCATAGTATGACAATAGAATATTAGGTGTATGCTATATTAACAATTAAAAATATTACGCGTAATTAGATAAAAAGTACTACGGTATATAATTCACATGTGTTCACAATACTCCGTTACAGTTTGTTTACACAAAATTAATTAAATTAACACTCATGTAAACCCAGAATATTTCGAATAGAGCAAAGAAATTTAATAAACAAAAAGCATCCAATTTTACTGTTTTGAGACCTCAAATGCTTTGTTTCAAAGCGGTACCAAAGCGGTACCAAAATTGACGTTTTCAAACTATTATGCTCCGTCGAAGTCCACGCCGTTTCAAACCGCTCCAGCGTATAGCGTCAACGTGGTCTTATAGTGACACTGTGAATCCTACCAAGCTTAGTCCGGATGGAAAGAACAATGTTTCTCTCCAGAGCAATGTTCGATTACCTGTTCATTATTGTTGGAAAATTTGCACGGCGAAATATGTTTATGGACTTCGTAAGAAAATAAGTTAGTTGAAGCGTATCCATTTAATGACGTTTGTGGAACCGAACGACCCTAGGCAGACAGATGAATTATCTCATGTAAACACGAAGTGAGAACCAGCCTTACGGGGCCGAGTAGTATGCGTACAATTAAATATAAGTTCTATATGTCGCTGTCGTTTCTTAGGCAGAAGAGGCAATGTTGGCCATCACCAAGTGTTGTGAAACTGGAGAAGGAAATCTACTGGATCTAGCTGTGAAGGTTATTCAGATTTGTAATGTTTAATTCGGACGATTATCAGAATCGAACCTTGCCGGCATTGCTATTGTTTTGTTTTCAACATCAGGAATCCCAGTGGTAGTTGCTCTCTGTAATTGTATATAAGAATGAAGTTAATGAACAGTATTTAAAAAACTGCAACTAAGATTCAAACCTCTCAAATGATTTTGGCAAATACGCCGTTTAACCTGAGCATGCACTGTCGGCAATGGTTTTCTCGAGTTTTCGTTCTAGTTAAAAATCCCTCTAGTTTATTTTTCCTCTATATATGTCACACAGTCCGTTCACGATGTTTTGAGTCCGGGTGGGTATCGCTATATTGCCGAATTTAGGGATCTCGGCAAGAAGCATTGGACTTCTCGCAATGGCTGTACTTCAACACATGACTCGCGGGTTTCTCTCGAAAATACATGATGAAAGATGTATATGTACTATGTCTCATTATTTATGTGATACGATTATACTGTTATAGGCTGCAAGGGTCAGGTGCACTGTTGGGGAAATAACGTTTGCGATGGAAAAGGTATTGATTTGTAGAATTTGTCAACTCGAGACGGTCGTTGTACGGAGTAAATGAGGTGCTTTTTCTTTAATTCGCCAGGTCTTTGGAAGACATGTAGCCAGTGATCGTATGGTCAGCGGTGCTTACAAATCTGAGTATGGAGATTCAGATGAAATCACGCAATGTCTGAATGAGGTTGCGGTGAGTTGCACTTATATGTATATAATAGACGTGAACAAGAATAGTACACAGATTTCGTATGCTGTCAAAGAAAAGTTTAGGAGGCATTTTTTGCTATGTTGCGTATTTGCAACGAAAATCTAAAATCATTTTGACGTACCATTCAAAATGACTTTGTTTTATCGGGGTTTTTCTAGTTTATAGTGTTAGCTAACTTTGTCAATGCATCTGACGGTTCGAAAACATAAAATAACATTGCAAAAAATTGTCAATTTCAATACGACAATTATCAATGATTCTTCAAAATACACTCCGAAATTTTCTCTGGCGTGCAATTTTAAATATGAATCTTCGTTTTAGCATTTTTATTGCATTTTTTATATGATTTGTTTGACGACTGAGAAATGTATATAAGAAATGTGTATAAAAAATGGGGACGAAGTGCCATGATACTATATATTCGCTAGTTTAGAGCGTGAGTAGCGTAACATACAAAGAACACTTTTCAATTTCGTTTTTTCATAATTTTGAGAAGGGTATGTGTGTATAGTCTTAAAAAATCAAATCAAAACATACAATCTTAAAACAAAAAAATCGTAATGTACTACATGTATGCCCCTTCTGTCCCAATATCGCCCCTTTCCTACCGTATGTAAGCCTGTGAAAAGGTACTCATCAACGAACAATGCCAAGCACTTATATTCGTAGAAATTTCTCCTCCTATATAGAAATTTGTAGAGGCTGAAGGACGTCGACCTCGTATTCTTGTTGCCAAGATGGGTCAAGATGGCCATGATAGGGGAGCTAAAGTGATTGCAACTGGTTTTGCCGACTTAGGATTTGATGTTGACATCGGGCCACTATTTCAGGTTTGTTGCGCTATACTTTATCGGGTGATATCGATTAAGTGACTGAGACGATAAATTTTTAGAAAATATCGATTTATTCCATGTTCGCCTTCTGGTGACTGACTCCCCAAGCCCATTTTTGAGTGAAATTATCATACAGTCCTCGAAATTCTCCACAGTGTTTCAAGGAAACATTTCAGCTTGCCCTCGCTCGACACACTCAGAGTACTGTAACATCATCTGATTTACGCATGCTCAACTCTTCAGCATCACGGTTATCCTACCATGGAAGAGAAAGTAGAACGCTGTACATGAAGTTAACTATGAATTTTTTCTGTGTTGGTGTAGTGTACTCAGGTGAATATGATATTTGTGGTGTTACTCTGAGTGTATATCCACACCGGGCGAGCTTGAAAAATATGCCTGGCCACGGTGGGATTCGAACCTACGACCTTTGGAATACTAGCCCAATATCCAACAGGATGCTTGATAGGTCTGACCGTGCATGTTTTCCGTTGTTGACGTTATACATTTCTCAAATTCATTAATAATTCATGAGCAATTCAGCCAATGATAATCACCTATTTGATCACAAGATGCCATTTGGATAACCCGGTGAAACTTGATGAAAGTCACTAGTGTTTTCATCAAATATCTTAATTACGCATGCAAAATTACTTGAGTAGAATTCCTAATTACGTTATGCTTGGTTAAGAATTCTATTCAAATCAGCAAACGGAAACATTCTGTCTCGATTCATTTGAGAAGCCATATAAACAACTCGAGCTCGTGTCTCACCGGTAAAACACTCGCTCTCGTTGTTCATATATTACATACAATATGGTATTTATTTTGTACAGACTCCTGAAGAAGTTGCTCAACAAGCTTGTGATGCTGATGTTCATGTGGTTGGAATTAGTACCCAGGCCGCTGGACATAGAACTCTTGTCCCTCAACTGGTAGAAGCCTTGAAGGCAAAGGACAAAAGGTGTGTCTAACGTTCTCATTGTGAAATACACATTGCCAAAAACAATAAAATACTATCCAACATTCAATTTATCTTGAGGTTCACTAACGAATATATCCGAACGTTTTCCTAGAGATATTTAACTTTTTAAAACATGTACATGTAGGCCTAAATAAGCTTAGGACGTGACTGAAGTTGCATGCCAACTATTCGAAGAAGCGCCAGAAAGCAATATTAAATGTTCAAGCTATGTCGGAGATTATGACAGTACCACACTTTCAGAACTTGTGAAGCAAACCCCCTAAAAGTGCAAAAATATTCTGACATCATCCACCTAAAAATATCTCTATCTACACGTCCATACAATTTGAGCCGACGAAATAAATCCTCTAACTGTTCTTTCACAGAAAGTAATCAACTATCTTGTTAAATGTTTTCATACTGTGTTCATCAGAACAAAGATACTCAGCTAGATTAATGCATGGCTCCGTTCACGTATTGACCTTTATGCACCATGCGGGAGACGCGCGTGTTTTGACACCTTAATTTCGTCATTTCGTGGGCGCAATAAGGTTTCAAAATGTCTTCCTGAAAGAACATCACCGACGAAAACGATTACCTCCATTAGTCGCTATTTACTGCCAAAATATTTGACGTCATATATTTATTTCCTCAAACATATGCAGGATGTATTTAACATCATACAAGACAGAATAAAAGTTAATCAGCATTCATGTTAACCTGTCTAACTGTCAATTAAGCAAGGTGCTTAATTTAATGTATATCGAGAAATTAGGGCACCACTTATTTCTTTTAAAACCTGACATTAATTATTTACAGGAACATACTCGTGGTTTGTGGTGGAGTAATTCCGCCGCAAGATTATGATTTTCTCTTTGAGAAAGGCGTTGCTGCTGTTTTCGGTCCAGGTATGTTTTCACGTTAATTTGATCCTTTAAATTATATGTTCAAAAGCTGTGTAAATCGAACAGTGGTTTGATTGACACCTTTCGCCTCCAACACAGTCAACACTGCAAATTGCAATCACAAACATTGACATCACAGACCTAATTCAGACTCCAACTCTCGCAAAATATCTCAAGAAACGGTTTTTGGATTGAGGGTGTAACAGACACTACCGCTACCGTTACCGTTACCATTAACTAATCAGATGCATATATTATTCTACCCAGTTAAACAATTAAATGTGTTGGGAGGTGATGTTCGTTCATTTGCACTTCAAATCTCCAGAGTTGTTTCTACAATTATATATACAGTACTCTCCCAAACACCACAAACTTTCTTCCGTGTACTCCAATGTCCCAGTAGTAGTTATACATTGAACCAATTACTGTTAGAATGTCCTGTTGGTTTATCTATGTGTTTTTTAATGGCTGCCGAGTTTATTAATAATTTATTTTAATTATGCTTTAAGGTACAAGAATCCCACAAGCAGCAATGGAAGTATTAAGGGCGATCTCCCCTGATGAGCAAGGTAGACAAACAATGGCATAATTAAGACGTTGCGTTAAGAATTCTACAAATAGTTGCCGTGCAGTAGATTGTCCAAGTGAGGTGAAGAACTCTGAAAATACCTGTTGGTTGAAATTACATAATCTAGGAACACTAACTATAGATGTAGACTACTGTATGGCACGTTTCCTGCGAGGTTTAAGGAGGTTCCCTACAGTTTCCAATATATGTCAGTGTTTTAATTAAACTAAAAGCTATTTGAATCTAAAGCACAAGCCGTTGTTTCCTCTCATATAAAAGAGTAATTTTAAACCACAGTTGCTATTCTTTACGTTACCATGACAACATGACGTCACCATCTATAAGGCCTACATCAACCAAACTTCTTAGCGGACAAATAACCTCGGTGACCAACCTTTTATTGCAGAAAATGCATTGTTTTAAATTTTTTTACAGTTATTTGAAAATCGTCAGTGTAGTTTTCGAAAAACTGAATTTCAGTCTTTAAGATTGCATTTTAGCCATTGGAAAGGCTGAAATTCAGTTTCTCGAAAACTACATAGGCAATTTTCAAATAACTTTCAAAAAAGATTCAAAACTTCATAACAATGTACTTTCTGTATATATATATATATATATATATATATATATATATATATATATATATATATATATATATATATATATATATATATATATATATATATATATATATATATATATATATATATATATATATATATATATATATATATATACTGTATATATATATATACTATATTGGAAACTGTAGGGAACCTCTTTAAGTTGGACAAGGACACTGGCTTTGTTGCTAAAGACGGCCACAGGTCTTGGTTTAATGTTTAATGGTTTTGCATTTCAGACTTTGCTTGCTTTGTAAACTACATGTCAATTAATCTGCCGAGTTCTGTAATTCTAACAGCTTAGTGGTAATATATTCGTGATGGATGTGTACTGTGTAGCCTAATATTATATTTCCTTGCTTTGAAATATTGGAAATATTGTGTATTCATATTTAAAAGATAATTTTGTTATCATTTAAAATGCATTCTCATGTGCAGGAAAATGTGCAAGTGAAATAAATTTTGCAATTAAAGATTTATATTAACGTTTTTTTTGTGGTGTTCTGTGTTCTTTCTGTTACGTTTGCCGATTTAATTACGAGATCACCGGTTCTCATTCCAGTTAGCTAGTCCAGGACGCCCCTGGAACTCATCGGAAATCGCCTTAAACCTCGGAATGAATATAGACAAAATACGAACGCTATTGTTCGGTTATCACTGATTATCCCCGAGCCGACGGCGCGAAGCGCCGTGCGAGGGTACTAATCTCCCCCCGGCTATTTACAACCGGGGAAACGAAAGCATTAGCGGAGTCTAAAGTTCATCAAATATCGCGGGCGTGGGTGACCAACCGTGGGTGGTCATCCTCACTGATCTCAAATATATGGCGGACTGTCATGAATAGCGGACACTGATTGGTCCAATTTAACATTTGCATTATAACGTCTGCATGACGACAGCGAAATAGCAAACATTTCTTGATTTGAAGATTGATGAATTTTTTGCTCGCATTTTTGCAAGATTTTGTAAATTTCAAAAGTTTTCTCATAAAGAAAGGGCAAAAGAATCGGCTAAAGCCTGGTTCACATATATGCCTGCGACGTGCCTGCGACGTACCGGCGACGATGCCGGTCGTAGCTTAAAACGTAAATTATGTGTATATTTGTTCGCCGATTGCCTCCAGTGCCACAGTTACATCGGCGGTAGGCCGGGAAAGTTGACTTGAGTTCAACTTTGCCGGTATTTCGGGGGCAAGTAGAGGCATAATGATACAGTCGCAGGCATACCGCAGGCATATGTGAACCAGGCTTAAAAGAAGGGAGCCGACGTTAACGAAGGTAAGTTTTAAATATTGATTTTATAATGAATTTAAAACCCGACGGCCTTTGCGTATATGAAACAACTAAACAAGACATATAATTTCAGTGTATCTTTAATATTGATTCTCTTTTTTATTATATTGAATTTTTTAAATAAAAAAGAAAGCAAAGTTATTTGCAAGCGAGAATTTGAAATTATTTTATTGCAAACTCAAAGTTTATCGATAAAGCCATTTAATTATAAAAGGCTGTTTAGTTTTATAAAGACCACTTTAAAACGTTTTGCGAAGCGTTTGTGGTTGAATTTTATCTTAAATTGAAGTCTATATTACGTATAATAACATACCTAACATATATATGTTAGGAAATTGATAATTTTGTTATTAAAAGTGATATTTTTTTGAGATTTGTAAGAATATTCTTAAAAAAATATCGTGTTACCATGACAAAAATATCGTGTTACCAGATACTTCATGTTCGGAAAATACAATGGTTTTGTCAGCAAGGCGAGTGTTTCTGCATGCAGGTATTTTCTAGTAGTTTGTAATATTAGTGTATTTCGGAATACGTTATTTGCTTACTACATTACATTTTTAAAATTTATTTCTAAGCAGTACTGCATGTGCGTCAAAATACGTTTCTCAGTTGTAATTTGTTGTTTCGATCAAATTCAGTCAATCCAAACAAAAACATAACAATCTGTAACTACATGGAATAAGTCGTTTCTCGAGTCGATTTTAGCCACTCATGTGTCGAAGTTTCAGCATTTTTATTAGCAATTAGTCATCGGCCGGCTATAATGTCGTGAGCTCTGCAAATTGTCTTAAGGTTTCAGGACACTCTTTTTGGCGTTTTGCGGAAAATCTCTATTGCGCGCTCAATATCAGTCCGATTTTCATCAAATTTTCACCAAATGTTCTCCAGTGCATGCAAAATATGGTAAAGTTGTAAAATTGACAAACAATGGAATAATATAAGAATTATTCAGGAAAATCTTAAATCGCGGTACCTATACGCTTTTGAGTTATGTTCCTGCTGGTTTTAAGATATATTTATGAAAATATAATTTTTATGCAGTAAAATAGTTGTTCTAAAAAATCGTGTTCGGAAATTTTTGTTTATTTCGTCATTTCGCAGATATGGCAATTTCTTTGACGACTGCAATATATTTCTGAATCGTTTGAGTGAATTGCTTGCTATTATTAAAATATCCGAAAACCATTTTGAAACTGACGTCTGTAGTTATGTCCTGTGAAAATGTGAGAAAAATTCGTTAAAACCCGCAGGAGAACAACTCGTTTGAAACTCAGTAATTGCCGTAAAATTCTTCCGGAGAAAATTGAATTTGAATATTACATTTTCAATGTTTTTCTTATTACAGCGAAATGTATTTTATTAAATAACTCTGCGAGTTTTCAACATTTTTCGTTCAAACTTGGTCAGATAGTAGAACCAGTCTAATGCTTTCATTGAAACCAATAATAAAATTTGGACAAAATTAACACTCAAAGGTGTTCTGTAACCTTAATAATTCAACTACCGAGTGAGATCCTCGCATGAAACCGATAAAATTTTCTTGCGTATTCAAATACGGATCTATACATATATCTTTCCGGATTCGTTACGTTTTCGATGTGGGATATGGATTGTTCCATCGTGCACGTGACTAAGATTCTTCTTGTCCCCGAGCCAACGGCGCCTAGCGCCGTTCAAGGCGTTAGCCCGGGGCGAGGGTGCTAATTTCGCCCGGCTATTTACACCCGGGAAAAGGAACGCAATAGCGAAGTCTAAAGTTCATCAAATATCGTGGGCACATGGCTATGATCCAAGGGTGGACCTCCTCACTGATCTCAAAATATGGCTGTTTGCCAGGAATAGATAAGCACACTGAGGATATTAAAGCAAGATTTCGATTTTCAAAAGCATATGCGTATTTGGAAAATCACGTTTCACACAATGAGCTTTGAAGGAATTTTTGTGTGAAAAAATGAGAAGAATTTATTTACTATGGAAAATCGTGAAATATAGGGCAAGTTTGCTTTGAACGTTTATTAATAAATATTGTTATATAGCTAGCGTGAACACCAAACGTGATTGCCTGATTTGTGGTCACGTGACTTCAGATAAATGCAATGTTTCCCGCCGGGCAACAAGTGCAAAATTGTTGCCCGCCCCGACCGGCCACGTACATAAATAAACAAAATGGAGGCACAACTCAGATAATTAGAAACTACGATTTTCCAAGTTTGTGTTCAAGTAAAGAATATAAAAGAGAAGAAAAATACACAACAGGCAACAGGATATGCTGCTGAAACCGTTTAAGTAGGTTCTTTTAATTTTAAACTCGTTTACACTATAGAGTTTTTGTCACGAAATACAATTGTTGTATGAATGTTGTTGAAGTTCATTTTTGTTCGTCGCTATATAACAAAACACTTAATGCCTGTTCCCTCGGGAAATAGTTAGTTTTGTTTTCCCTCGAATCTTAATGTTTCCCTCAACTTCGTCTCGGGAAACATTGAGATTCTCGGGAAAACAAAACAAAACTATAAACTATTTCCCTCGGGAGCAGACATTAAGTGTATAATGATTAATGTTTATAAATTTTGTGGCTTTAATAATTTATTGCGTAAAATATGCACTGCTGGGTTTTTTTCAATGAAGCTGTAAGTATCCTAAATTACCCTGTTTAATTTATTAAGAAAAAAAAGTAAATGTAAAGGAGAGCAAATTAATTTGAAGACCTAAGTTCACATTGTTGAGTAATTTCAGTTACTAACTGAAATTACTCAACAGTGTGAAGTAAAAACAGTTTATCGGCAAAAGCAGTTTAGTTATTAAAATGAACATTTCAAAACATTTTACGAAGCGATTCAGGTTAAATTTTACATTAAATCAAAGCTCACAAAATCCAGAACAACATACCTACAGTACATATTTCGGAATTTCTTTGTTATATAGTTAAAAGCAATATTCTTTAGAATATTTTTGCCGTGTTGTACAAGAGTATAATAAAAATTAAAATGATCGTTTTGCCGTTCAGTGTTGATTAATTACTAATACTTCATGTTAAATTAATGTTTGGAAAATATGGATTGCTGCATGCATGCATTTCTAGTTTTAGGCATAAAATATATTGCATCCTTGCTGTCTTGAAGTAAAGTATTCAAGACACGCATGAGTGCTGGATGCTTTCATATTTGCAGGAATTAACGTATTAGAAAACTTTCAAGTAGAAGCGCATATCACAAGTGATTGTCAGTATCGGAAAATGATAGTTCTGGGATAAGTTCCTGTAGCTGAACGTTGACTGTCATGAATATGAAAGCGAGGAAATTCAATTCTTTTGGAATGTTCAGTTTCGTTTTCCTCTTCAAAATTAGTTGCATCTAGGGAAGAGCAACCAACCTCCTCTTTCTATTTTTCTTCCTCATACTCTCTTTTTTTCCATAAAACTGTTTATTCTAAGATGGACGGTCTTATACTCTTTTAAACTTTTTTCTTGGAATTTGTTAAGTGTTCTCTATCTTTGCACTTGCTGCAAATTTTGCTCAGTCTTTTGCTATGTTAGCACATTATTTACATTCTCCAGGGAAAGTGACATTCATTTGATGAACTATGGATAACAAAAACACTGATAGGAAACTCGTGATCACACCCAGTATGATGTTTCCGGCGTACAGGTACATTGCAGGTTTAGAAATAATCCAGTTGAAAATATGTCTTAAAACCCCTCAATATAACCACTTCACGCTACGATGGGATGTCTGAACATAGCTATTCACTTTCAGGGAACATTTCAAGCATGAGACCGTAAAACAAGCGTCCCAAGTTTCAACTAAATCAACGACGGTTTTGGGGGCGACAATTTCCTGACTGCAAATTTAGTAAAATGAAAACAAACAAATATTTCGAACACTTTGTCGTGGCACCAGGAAGCTTTAAAAGCAATGAAATCTTTTTCGAATATCAATTTCGCTGCTTTAACGCAGAAAATAGTATAGGGAAATTAACGAAAGACGCGTAAATGTATATACGAATTTTAAACAGGTTAATTGGTCAAGTGGCGTCAGCTAGTTTCCTATCCATTTCCTATCCATTTCGTAAATGAAGTCGAAACTGAAGTGTCAAATTTTCATCACTGCATACTTTCACATTTAATGCACACTTGCGCTTTTGGGCGAATATCGCACATTAAAAATATACGTCGTCTTTAATGCAAACATTTATTGAAACGTTTTAACTCACTGCACTTGACTGACCTGATAGTTTGAAATATGATTCAATTTTCAAGTGACGATTACTCAACCTTAAAGAGTACCTTGCTTGAAATGTGGGTTCCAATCGTAGGTGTTCATACACCCGCTGATTTATGGACAAAGAATTACGTCAAAGCCTTTTGCTCTATTGTTAAGATGGACAACTTCCCCACTGCACTACAGAACAAGATGAAAAGAACAAATGAAGAATTTTGCAAGCGTAGCGTTTTCAAAACAAACTTTCAGAGTTTTTTCGATACTCAGCCACCCTTTCAACTCAGTGAAGCAATACTGACGGGAAGTTTGAGTGAAGGTCTTTTTCTCTATTCGCTAGAGCCACCAGATATGGACATCATGTGTGTGTTAAAGAATATCACGTTTTCGCAAGAAGATCAGAAAAACGGTAGCTTGCAGTTAAGAGAAGATACGCCTTTTGTTTACGCATTTGTGACAAAGAAAGAGACACAACAACTCTGGGGTGAGTTTTTTTACGATGTTGGTACACAAGCAGGAAAGCATCGGTTGTCCTCAAGAAAATTGAAAGAAAAGCTGCAAGATAACTACCAAAAGACAAGCAGAATGTTCCATACTATGGGCGAGGAAGAGCTTGAACAAATTAATGAAGGTGCAGCAGCGACCGTTCGTAAGCCTAAACCTTCATTGTCTTCCTTCCAGTATTTTGTAGAAATATTTCAGAAGTTGTTAAGGCAACCAGTGAATGAGCTATATAACCTACACATAGATAGAAGTCAGTTTCACGATGACATGTTATACCAACTAGTTCCTTCCAGTGACATTGTGTTGTCTATATACTGCGAGGGATGGCCATCCTGTGCGAGAGAATGGATGACGCGAGAACGACTTTGGCCTCAAATACATTCAGTGGAAAAAATCACACAATCTGGATTTCATATTGTCCCAAAGAGTTCGTCTGATGGAGATTTTCGTTTGTCTTTCTCTGGTGCTGAATCCATGTTGATCGAGACTCTCTTACCATTACAACACAGAGTTATGAGAGCTTTCAAAGCGGTAGTGAAATATCATGAAAACACCTGGAGTCCAAATCTGAAGGATATTATATCAAGTTATCATTTGAAAACTATTGCATTTTGGCATTTCGAGAAATCCTCACAAAAATCTTGGACTGAAGAAACTTTAGTTCATCATCTTGTTACATTACTCCAGGAGTTCGCAGAAGCTTTGAGAATACAAAATCTTCCAATGTACTTTATGCCAAAATTTAACCTCCTCCAAGATGTTGACGATCCCGAAGTCACGCTGGACTTAATGGAAAAGATTTCACAACTTGCACACAATTTCTCTGCGATATCTGAAGCTGTACACAATTGCAATACTTTAAAATTGCTTTTCGCGACTGCCTCCGATCATTATAACCTTGCAAACATATTCGTCACCTTACGTGAAGAAAAATTGAAAAAAGCGCAAGAAAACTGTGAAGTTTCATTCACCTTCTACGATGTCTTCGTAGCTATGGAGAAACTCGTAAATAGATAATTAATGTAGTTCTGACATCTGATTTATTTGTGTACTTAGACCACAACATGCGTCAAGAATTCCTCCCATTATATTGTGGTTTTGCTATACTGTATACTGGTCTCATATAATTGGTTCAGGATATTCAGCGCAGCATAATCAGTTTAGTTTGATTTATAGAGATTGAGAATATTATATTGTCATGGTTTTTTACATTCAGTTAATTTGGTGTACAGTTTGAGCGCATGTATCCAATTAAGTGCAGGGTTGTGGTTATAGGATTGTTAGCAGGGGCGTAGGAACTAAGGGCGGGAGGCAGGGGGGCAGACCCCCCCCCCAAGTTTTGCCAAGTGCCCTTTTTCTGGGAGCAAAGTGCCCTTTTCTTGCGTGAAAAATGTGTTAAGAATCGCCTTTTTTTGCCCAAAGGGCACTTTTGAAAACTTGAATTTATGTTATTTTCCCGAAAATATTATTCATTTGGGGGGAAAATATGATATATCGGGAAAATTTTTTGGTATATCTGGAAAAATTTCTTCATATTTAGGAAAAAATGTGATATTTCCGGAAAATTTTTTTTGGTATATCCGGGAAAAAAAATTTTAGATGCATATATCCACATACTTATTTTAATATTATGTTGGACAAGTTGAAATTTGGTGGTGCCAAGCTAGCGACTTTAATGATGCGCCACTATCGCGGACTTTGTAGCTGTATGCCTCAAGGAGCTTCTCAGAACGGAATATCTTTTAAGTATGCTCACAAATAATTTATCCCTATTCTATTATGGGACCAAAATGTACAAAGGCGATAACCAAGATGATGATTCTTGATCAAATTTGGAATATCAGGCACATTTCACAGGAAATATTACCCATGCCTATAACAATGGTTCAAATTACTTTGCCAAAGAATTAGGAATCTTACACATAACCTCTAGAGTTGTATTTTGTACCAAACATTACGAATTTACATTAATATAGTAAGTCTTCATGATCACTTACTTAGTCTAACAATCAGTGGCATAGGAAGTTTCTAAAAGTTGGGGGGGGGGGCAGGCTTCGAGGGCACTTTCCGAATAAAGGGCACTGTAAAAACTGATAGGTTAAAATAACCTATTTGTAAAGGTTGTCACTTATATAAATAGGTTGTTTTAACCAATTGAATAGGTTATAACCAAAATAAATAGGTTAAAATAACCAATTATTTTTTGGTTGATCTCAAACATTTCGGTACAACTAATATAAATAGGTTAATTTAACCAATTGACCAAAGTAAATAGGTTAAAATAACCAATTATTTTTTGGTTAATCTTGAACAATACAACTAATATAAAAACAAGTGAAAGAAACTCTAAAGATCGATAACATTTTTATATTTATCAATGGAGTTTCATTTGTTTTGTATTTTGTAAAATACTCAGTAGTTCTAAAAATTATTGTAGTTTAATAGGTTGTTATCTTGGGTGTTTAGCCGATACTGATAACAATAGCCAGGTTGTTTTAAATATTTTTATAATACTCATTCATAATACATAAACTTTGTACCTGGCAAATAATGTCAACCATTAATGAATTAAATTATAAGCCAATAATAATTGCTCAAAAGACAAAACAGTTATAGGCAATTATAGGCAATATTAGTTCAGTACGTCATAATCTTTGTTAATAAAATTAGAAAATGCATCTTATTTTTTACATATTTATACTGATTATAGTATACTATATACAACACTGTACAGATCTAACATTGAATTGTTTATCACAGTCATTTCAACATATAGTATATGCATTCATGTGGGAACCACACCACCATAAATCATCTTTTAATCTCCACGACTCCACATATTGGGGGGGGGGGGGTAGGCTGGCTATTTATGGGAATTAATAGTGAAAAGAGGTGGGGTTTTAGCAATTGACATGAATATACAGTTACCTAAAAAAATACTACTTTAATAGTTGGTCTGTCATAAAGTCATAAACTAAGTTTATAGTGATCTAATATATTTTCAGCAAAATGTCCTGGGGAGGGCATGTGGGAAGGTCTAGTCTCCAGATTGTTATCTTGGGTGTTTAGCCGACACTGATAACAATAGCCAGGTTGTTTTAAATATTTTTATAAATATACTCATTCATAATACATAAACTTTGTACGTGGGAAATAATGTCATCCATTAATGAGTTAAATTATAAGCCAATAATAATTGCTCAAAAGACAAAACAGTTATAGGCAATTATAGGCAATATTAATTCAGTACGTCATAATCTTTGTTAATAAAATTAGA
>CACRXK020000946.1:0-44900 GCA_902702795.2 Paramuricea clavata | reverse complement strand
ATCCTGCACGGCTATTGACCAATCACATTGCGTGTTTCACTGTAGTTATTATATGAAAGTTCTCTCATCTTGCCCATGCACATGTACTAGTTTAGAATAGGATGGATGGCTTTTAAACCACAGCGCAAGATTTGTTACCATATGCGCGCCGTTGAAGGATTATATGAAGATATTAAAAATGAAAAATCTATCGGAAAAGAAGGTTTCGGCTTCGTCTACAAAGCCAGTCATAAAAATGAAACAGTTGTCGTTAAAAAGATTAATTGCTTAATTGATTAATAAGTCTTATTAAAAAACACAGAATGGAGATCGGGAAATGATACGGGAAATTGACACCGCTTTCTGAAAAAAGGTATCAATTTCCCGTGCGTAATACAAAATGATTGAAAAACGGCAAACTTCGCAGGGCTATATTATCCGCATTTTACAACATTTCGCAACGAAACTTCGGAATATTACTAATTTTACTTTTTTAAGCTGTGATGATCATGAAATTTTTGTCTAGACTTGTCTAGATCAAGCTATTTTGTTAATTTGGGAATAGGTCCTTGTGCTTTGTCCATATCAAAGTATTTGCCTCTTTAATGGGACATTTGTTTTACTAGGCTCCAGGTGATGTATTCTCAATAGATGTCCTCAGCTTGGTATGCGAATTGTCCACTGAGCTTCAATGTGTTTTTTTTTTCATTATCATTCTAATCAGAAATGCATTGTTTTACACCCAAATATAAAACCAGCTCTGAAAACTGTAAATACACATTGAAGTTGGCAATTTGCATACCAAAAGGAGAAAGAAGAACTCAACGGTTTTCAGAGTTCTTCAACCAATCCCGGTCAACTGGCGTACAAATTAAAAGGGATATAAATCTTTACGAAATAGAGGTCACCATGCAAAGTCGACCAAGAACAGAAATTAATATAGTTTCAGAATAATAACCGAGGGTGAATATTGTCTACGCTATGTTGACTGTCTGTACATTTTTCGGTCACAAGAGTTTCGTAATTTCCACACGCAAGTTCTGGCAAGTGTCTTGCCATTAAAGAAGTCCGACTTCTTGTCGGCGCCTTTGATTTTAGCATAACTACCGCCATGATTCGCAACTGCAATGTTGTCACCATGTTCTTAGCCAGTGCGTTAAGGAGAGGCTATCATCCCCCAGAAAACATTCAAGATAGCCAGCTTGGCTCAGGTCCTTAAGGGGAGCGAGTGCCCCTCGTTAGTGCACAGGTTAGGAATATCACAATACAGCATTGTGATTGCAAATCATGGTGTGGCGGTGCTTATTTAGGGGGTAGGTATTTTTCGAGTTAAGCCCTTTTCGAGTTAAGCCACTGCCACGCCCTGTTTCGCCGAGGGCTTAACTCGAAGACAATTAACGATTTAAGCATTCGAGTTAAGCCCCGACATTTGGTGGATGTAAACAAGTGACGCGTGTATACTCGCAAAAATATTAGCAAATAAGGAGGGGAGAATGTTAAATTTCAGCAGTTTTAAGAAATATATTTTACTAAGATCTCTGTTGCTTTGCCTACAGTTTTATACAGACAATGACATCGTGAAATGAGAGAACTCAATAAGTATTTGTGAACAACAGCTCATTCAGGGCGGCAATTACGGCTTTAAAAAATAAATAATATATAGCGGCACTTGCAGAACGCAAATCGTAGGCAGTTCATATGGAGGCGAGCTACCTTTCTGCGATATATCTCTTCTCCGAAGTAGGGGACTTGGATACTAGAGCGTGACATCATACGCTAGAACTTCATTCTGAGAATATCCAAATAGTACAGAAATCAATTGTGATATTTTTGTTTCGTTTACCGTTGTTCATTTCTTATATTTGTTACCGTTGGTAATTAGTGGAAATACAGTATCCATGCATTTATAATATACCGGTATTACTGTTCTTCCTGTCTGTTCTCCCTCTGACAGATTCTTGGCAAGATGTAAATAGTCACCGGAAAACTATAAAACGAGTTTACATAATAATAAATTCCTACAAAGCTTAATCTTGTTGTTGCCGAGTTGATCGGTTAGAAAGATAGCACGGCTCCATATGAACATGCCTAAGTCTACGATTTGCGTTCTGCAAGTGCCGCCATATATTTTTTATTTTTTAAAGCCGTAATTGCCAGCCTGAATGAGCTGTTGTTTACAAATCCTTATTGAGTTCTCTCATTTCACGATGTCATTGTCTGTATAAAACTGTAGGCAAAGCAACAGAGATCTTAGTAAAATATATATTTTTAAATTGCTGAAATTTTACATTCTCTCTCCTTATTTGTCAATATTTTTGCGATATACACCAGTACGTGTCACTTGTTTACATCCACCAAATGTCGGGGCTTAACTCGGAAGCTTAAATCGTTAATTGACTTCGAGTTAAGCCCCCGGCGAAAAGGGCGTGGCAGGGGCTTTACTCGAAAAGGGCTTAACTCGAAGGGCTTAACTTGAAAAATACCTACCCCCTTATTTAGACATTTTGCAGACACAAACGATTGATAAATGATAATAACAGTAAGTGTTCTTTTTTCAGCAAGTTATAGTTGAGCCTTTTGCCAGCTCATTGTCTCTACCCACATCCAGTATTAGGAGTGCAAGGCAACCTGGTGATCTCATCCATTTAAATTGCAATTATTACTTTTCTAAGTGTTTCCACCTCCTCTGATTGAATTTCTTCCACTTTTATTTTCTCCATCTACGTTGGTATCTCTTTCACACATGTTCCATCGTTTCCTTCCATTTATTACAAAGTCTACAATTACCATCTTCCCCTCTGTTATGTCTAAACGCTGTTAAGTTAAGCTCTATTCTTAAAACCTTCCCAATTTCGTCCCCTATATAACATGTCCGTCGTATATACAGTTTTTCTCTATGTTTTTCCAATTTCCTCATTTCTATGATTTTTATTCAGCTTTCTCCGATACCTTTTTCTATTATCTTATCTTATTTTTCCACTGCGACTTTGCAACAACCATTCGTTCGGTGGTTATATCCAAATCTAGTTCCCTTGCCTTCTCTATCTCCATGAACCAACTTCCCTTCACTTTATTATTTGTCTAATCCTTTACAATCTTCTTTCCCAATCTAAACCATTGCTTATTAACACTGTTGTTGCTGTTGATATTGTGGTAGAATGAATGAGGGTAAAGACTATGGGGATTGGAATTGTGGTGCAGCTAATGTTGGTTGTGTTTGTATCATCGTCTGCGGTGGCCGGACAGTTTTTGCCGAAAGACACTTTGCCGAACGGACATTTTGCCGAACGGGATTTTCGCCGAAAAGACATTTTGCCGAACGGACAATTTGCCGAAAATAGAGTGATATTTTCTGAACTTTAGGTCGGCTTACACTATCAAAGTTTCTGTGATTAAAGTCGTTGATAAAAGTCATTGTTGACTTTGATGACAGAAACTTTGATAGTGAACATGTTTTGTTTTATATTTATAGCTGAGAATAACATGATTCATGAATGTCAAGGTAAAAGTTTATTATATATGTAATACGGTATATATTTCATAAAAAGCATATATATTATCGTACATATTTTATAAAAAGCTTATAACCGGCACGATGTTGCAATGCTGACACTGCTCTTTGACTTTGGGCAGCCACGCGAGATGGATCAGGTGGATGCGAATGCTCTGATGGCTGCTACCATAAGGTTTCCGCTAGAGTTGAGAGTCTGCCAGAGCATCACTGCAATTTGAAAATTTGCGACTCCCCGAGAACTGCAAACGTGTTCCATGATCATGATTCTCGAAATGAAATTTGCTTACGCCGCTGCCTTTTTATACGCCATTTTGTTTACGAGCTGACGTCAAAACACGTTCCTAAAAGACGAGTCAACCACTGCACAAACAAACTATCGATATGGTTATGCAATGCTAATGATTCACATAACAATTGAGTCGCCGTCCCAAACAATTTGATAAACAATGTGGGCGAACGTGGGTGTTTAATATTTTGACGAAATAATATCTATATCGGCAAATTGCCCGTTCGGCAAAATTTTTTTTCGGCGAAAAGTCCGTTCGTCAAAATGTCCGTTCGGCAAAATGTCCGTTCGACGAAATGCCTGTCAGCAAAATGTCCGTTCGACAAAATGTCTTTCGGCGAAATGTCTGAGTACCCAATGTTATGGTTTTTGGTATGTTTCCAGTTACTAGTCTTGGTCCCTGATCCCACTCCTCATCAATTCTTCATCCAAGTCTCTTTTTATTTTTTCTTGTAAAAAATGTATATCTTGTCTATACCCTCTTCCATATCCATCCTTACTTCTGCTTTCTCTTGAACGATAATCCTAACTGTCTCCTGATCTGCTTTTCCTCTAAATATTTGCGCCCATGAATGTATCCACATCTATTTCAATATCTATACACTTATGTCATTTCAAGCATTCACTCTACATACTCTACTTACATCGCGACTAAATCTACAATCTTTACCAAACTTTTACATCTCTCGCTTGAAATGTATGCACTTGGTTGTATGTTGTTGGCGTTGAAAAAGAGAAAATACATAACCTTTTAGTTTATTTATAAGTATCCATTTGGAGTCTCATAGAAGATATACGCTTGATTAAAAGAGAGTATACGCTTCAATTTAACTCAAACAACTGTACATGATCTGCACTGATGGCATAGTACATTCCTCTCGCTGTATTACTCTTCTGGTGGAAAAGGAAAACCAGGAAACGTTTTACGGTATGGAACAAAGCGTTCATATCTCAAGACAAGAATATTTTACTACAATAATCATATGGCTACATTCAACTTAATCAAGATTACTTTGGTTGGTATTCATCCTAATCCTGGTCCCTCGCATTCTCCTAGTAATTCAAATACAGTGTCCAATCAAATGAGAACAATGTACATGAATTCACGGAGTATCAAAGCATTAGTGGATGATAACAACGTTGCAGGAAAGAAGATAAGGAAACTTCCTCATTCCAAAATTTGGTCTACACAGAGCAGTATGGCATAGTATGTGTTTGCGAAACTTGCCTGGACGATAGTATACTGGATAACAAGATTCTACCAAGTTATACTATTTACCTGAAAGACCGCTGTGATAATGGGAGAGGTGGCGGAGTTCTTGATATTAAAGGGTATTGGCAACAAAAAATTTTATTGCTTCATCTGAAAGAGCATGAAAAAATAGGCCGATTGGCCGTTTAATGCTCTATACTATCTCATCTACTGTAGTTCCGAAGTTATACGCAAAAATGTGCAAAATATGAGTTGCTGATTCAGCACAACGTGTGACGTCATTGGTTGGGTAAGTATGTTTAATGAATACTAAACTGAAGCATAGCTCAGTTATTAAGGGCCCAAATCGAATGAAATTTTGCATACTGATTGTACATGATGAGACGCATTGAAAAACACTTCTAATTTTGTTGCCAAGGTAACAATGTTGTTCCCAGGCCCCTTGCGCCAATTTTATAAAACAGCTTTATTCATGGTACTTATAAGAATAAAATAATATCAGAAGTATGTGTACCATACCTATGCATGCCAAAAGTTTACTTGCATGATAATAATTCGAAAATGACATACACATAGATAAATGCAACTAGTTATTCAAAATCAGTGTAAGGGGCCTGGGAACGACTGTGTTGCCTTGACAACAAAATTAGAAGTATTTTCCCATGCGTCTCATTATGTACTATCGATTCTGTATGCAAAATTTCAATTGATTTGAGCCAATAATAACTGAGCTATGCTTCAGTTTAGTATTCATTAACATACTTACCCAACCAATGACGTCACACGTTGTGCTGAATCAACAACTTATATTTTGCACATTTTTGCGTATAATAACTTCGGAACCAGATGAGATAGAATAGAGCAGTAAACGGCCAATCGGCTTATTCTTTCATGCTCTTTCAGATAAAGCAATAAAAATTTTTATTGCCAATACCCTGTAATGATACAAACCTCAGTAGTATACAAAAGAAGGGTTCTGGAGGTGCACTAAGCACCACCCATGACGTCACCATGATGTCATTTCGTATAGGTTTTTTGCAGTTATAATCTAATTAAGCAAGCGTTGACTAAATTATATACCTGCCATTTCAAGAAAATCTTCATAGTTTACTATTTGAATGAGTGTCCCGGAGTGACTATTTGTTTCTCGGAAGTCCCTTTAATGGTTTACCGTTTGTGAAATTTGCCCCTGTGGGATTTTGTTTAACCCGGAGGTCCCGAAGCGCGATACATTTCTCATCCTCACGCTTATGGCGTTATTCCAACCCTAACCCAATGCTCAGTTTTTATCTAGTAATGTAATATTTTGTAGGACTAGTAAACCAGGAATAAAAAAATTCCAGACATATATATATATGATAAATTTAAACAAACTTAACAGTTGCTAAGCACAAGTTAACATGGTTGTCAACGCCGTTGTTATGGTCGATATTTGCATATTACAAAGTCATTAAAAAGTCGTTAATCCGCCCACTCCATATGGATACAATTTTCACCCAGCGAGCTTGAGACAGAAAAAATACAAACGAACAGAGAGTTATTACATGTTAAGTGCGAGATATCTCGAAGTTTTATCTTTTGTGGATATCTAAAACGTATACCGCCAAAGTCATTAACAGTCATTAAAGGATTACGAGCTAAAATTTATTTTTTAAGTGTTTATTATGGATAGAGAGAGACTATTTATTACGCGGGCATGGACCTTAAAGTCGGGCGGCGGCGTAGCTTGGCGGGCATAAATTGGCACAAGAATTTAGTTTTAAAACATATTTATTTCTTCAAAACGTATACAAAGTTACGCTTTGAATATATATCTCACTTATTTGAGACGTTTCGCACTTTTGCTATCCGAGCGAGTCATCGTAGTCACTGCTCTCAAAAGGGAGAAAAAGCTGGTTAAGCAAATGCGAAATCTAGTCCCATTTCATTTCCTAGTAAACCACTTCTGGGATCCTGAGAATGAATCATGGAATTCTAAGATTGAATCTTTGAATCCTAAGATTGAATCTTTGAATCCTAAGGTCGAATCTTTGAATCCTAAGAGTTAATTAATCATTGAATCCTAAGATTGAATCATTGAATTCTAAGATTGAATAATCGAATCCTAAAATTGAATCATTGAATCCTAAGATTGAATAATTGAATCTTAAGATTGAATCATTGAATCCTAAGATTGAATAATTGAATCCTAAGATTTAATCATTGAATTCTAAGATTGAATAATTGGATCCTAAGATTGAATCTTTCAACTAAACGACAGAGTTTATATTACACAAAGCCCAGGTAATATCTCGGAGCCTAACTCAAAATATCGATCCTTTCAAATTCGAAATATCGAGCCTACCTCCGAGTCTAGTCTAAATAGCTCGGAGGTAGGCTCCGAGCTATTTAGACTAGACTCCCAATTAGGCTCGACATTTTGAGCTAGTCTCCGAGCTATATAAACTAGGCTCCGACCTAGGCTCGATATTTCGAGTTAGGCTCCAAGATATTAGCTGGGCTTTGTGTAATATAAACTCTGTCGTAAATTTAGTTGAAAGATTCAATCTTAGGATTCAATGATTCAATCAGTTAGGATTCAATGATTCAATCAGTTAGGATTCAATGATTCGATTTTAGGATTCAGTTATTCAATATAGGATTCAATGATTCAATCATAGGACTCGTAATCCTTTAAGTACTAGTTAAAACATGAGCAGCCGATCTTTATCTGATATACAAACACAAGCCGAAGGCGAGAGTTTGTATACCAGATAAAGATCGGATGCGAATGTTTTAACATGCTTAAAAAACGACCCATCTTATGAGTTCTTTGGCGAAGTAATTTTAAAAATAAACAATGTTTAAGCCGAGAAAATCAAAGCTGAAGTTTATGTAAATCAGGACAAATCTTTATCCGATTTACAAACTTAAACATTCATTTCTTTTGTATTTTTCCTCATAAATTATTAATGAGTTTTTTTAATGACTGTTAATGACTTTGGCGGTATACGTTTTAGATATCCACAAAAGATAAAATTTCGATATATCTCGCACATAACTTGTAATAACTCCCTTTTCGTTTGTATTTTTTCTGTCTCAAGCTCGCTGGAGTACCATATGGAGTGGGCGGATCAATGACTTTTTAATTACTTTGTAATATGCAAATATCGACCATAAAGCTCCGTTTACACGAGCAAATTTTATTTGACAAATTTCATATGTCAAAGACATTTTGCTCGTGTAGATGATAAATTTGTGACAAATTTATTGTGACAAATGCATTTGAACAAAAGCTAGCTTTTGATCAAATGCATTTGATCAAATGAAATTTGTGAAATACAGTTTGCTCGTGTAAAAGGCGGGGCTTGACAACGGCGTTGTCAACCATGTTAACTTGTGCTTAGCAACTGCCAAGTTCTTTTTAAATTTATATATATGTCTGGAATTTTTTATTCCTGGTTTGATAATCCTACAAAATATTACATTTCTAAATAAAAACTGAGTATTGGGTTGGGGAGGGGGGGGATGACGCCATAAGCGTGAGTATGAGAGGTGTAATCGCGTTTCGGGACCTCCGGGATAAACAAAATCCCACAGGGGCAAATTTCACAAAAGGTAAACCATTAAAGTGACTTCCGAGAAACAAAAAGTCACTCCGGGACACTCTTTCAAATGGTAAATAGTAATGTTTAATTAGATTATAACTGCATATGACCAATACGAAATGACATTATGGTGACGTCATGGGTGGTACTTAGTGCATCACCCGCTCCAGAACCCCTGTTTATCGACCACCAAACGCTGATGTAGATTCGCTTTTGGAATTAAGATCTAATTTCGACAAACTGGAAGCATCTGGTAGACTTTTGAAGGTGGTCGATTTTAATTTACCTAATATTGATTCGTCTCGGGAATATCCTATACCTAAAGAGAATAACAACCTAAATGAGCTTTTCTGTTAAATTGTTAATTTAATGATAACTTTCTCAGGGAAATGGCTGATGGTCCCACCCACATTAATGGAAATAAGCTCGACTGCATACTCTCTAGTCACACTTACGTCATAACGAATTTATCATGTATCCCACCAGACAGAGTATTCCCAACCGATCATTACTTGATTGACTTTAATGAAATTAGACTCATTTTCCAAGGACTAAGCCAGTCAAACGCATGATTATAAAAATGTTAATTTTGATAATCTTCGTGCTCATATTGGGCGAGTTTTCTTTGACCTAGCAATATCAGAGGCGTCAGATATCAACGACTGTTGGAAAATTTGGAGAGATCTGTTTTTAACATGAGCTGTGGAAGAATTTGTGCCTAAGAAAACCGGTCTCGGACAAGAATACTCCACCATGGATTGATCCCCTACTCAGCAAAGAAAAGCAATTCTCCGACGTTTATCTCAAAACATCAAACAATTAAATCTTCCTTTAATGATAACCCAAACTGGCTCTTTTGGTCATATCATAAGGCGATTCATGACAATAAGCAACACTCAAATGTTATAACTGATGGATATTCTATTGCCTGTTCTGCTGTGCCGAACTTGTGTCGGCACACTAAAACTCTCGTATTATGTTTTAGTAAAGTTTAATAAACTATAAAAACTCCCACTTTTTACACAAAACTCTCGCTCACAAAGTCTCACATGTTCGTTGTTTTTCCCGATACTCAGGTCGCCCGCGAACAGGCTTGTTACCCACAGTAACCCAATACCCCTATCTATAATATGTTCGTTCACACTCCCCTCTAAAATTAAATGTTTTTTTTAATTTTATATTTAATATCAACTAGAAAGTTAATGTTCCCAATCAAATGTCCGACATTATGTCGAGTTCCATTCTCAGTTCAATCTTCTTCGTCTTCCTCTTGTATCAACTGCAGTATTTTACACCTAGCGAGCTTTGCCGCTTGTCTCTTACTCTTCCGTTGTCCGCTTTCGTCCGTTTCTTTTGGCTTCGTCTCCTTTGGCTTCGGTTCTTCAATCTCTGTTTCCTTGAGTTCGAGAGAGCAAACAAGAGAAAGCGGTCTTTCAATCGTATGTCCCTTCGTCAAGATCTTTACTCCTCGTACAACGTTGTCCTTGCCCTTGATTAGCTCAACAACTTTTCCCCGTTTCCATTCAGCTCAATTCTTTTCCTCACCGACCACCAACATCATTTCTCCCACTTCTGGAGACGCATTTTCCCCTTTAATCACTCGATGATGTTCCATCAAACTATGTACGTACTCCGTCTTCCATCTTTGCCACGCGTCTTCTCGTTTCTGCTTCATTCGTTTGTGTAACTTCACGACTTCTTCTCCATCATCCGTGTCTGATTCGTCAATGGTAAGCTTATATGTGAGGGGACCCGCGAAATCAACACCAGTTGTTTCAAATGGTCGTCCGCTTTCGATTCGAAACGTAGGTAGTTCGGCAGTTGCTGTACGACCATATGGTTTGACTCGGTACGCTTTACATACGTTGCATTCGTTAATGATCCTTTTAACTTTCGAGCGCAGTCTCGGAATCCACCAGTTCTCTCTTAGTGCGGCCATCGTGTTCGCGATACCAAAATGACGTATCTCATTGTGTGTATACATAATCAATTTGTCCGTAAAGCCTCCTCCTTCCAAGCATATCGGCTGATACCCGGGAATTCGACCTTTACATTTCAGTAAACCAGAATCACCTTCTCGTATGACTTCCCATCCAGGTGCTCGTAGCTCTGAACTCATATCTTCTTGGACCTTCTTCACCCATCGCACTTTTGACTGTTCTAGCTCGTTCGTCGTCAGCGGACCTTTCGCTAGGTTAGTTTTCTGTTTTCTGGCTCTTGCATTGCTTACAAATCTTAACGCCCACGCAGTAACACGAATAGTCTTCCAGTAGCTTGATCTAGAAAGTAGCAAGTCCCATTTGGCCGGACCCTTTTCTTCCGTATTGAAAGCTACTTCCGTCATCGGCTTCTGCTCGTCCAGGACAGCCTTTGTTCTCTCGAGCTTTGGTTGTTTTGGCCATTTGTCTGGGTTAACTAGCCACTCGGGACCATTAAACCAACCGTCCTTTTCCATTTTGTCGATCGAAGCTCTCCGGCCGACTCCCTAAATCAGCTAAATTTTCCTCGGATGGACAGTACTTCCAACTGATGCCTACTTCTTCCGTATTCCATTTATATCCGAGTATTTTGCTGGGATTTGATTCGTTGTCAAGTTCTTCGACATTCGACTCCCACTTGTGGACTGGGAACTTCGCGTCTTCTAGGATTTCTGTCGCTTCGCGTTTGAAATCTTCAAGATCTGCAATATCACTTCCGGTCTTCATTAGATTATCAACATAAGTGTTCTCTTTTAACGACTCAATGGTGTTTTGGTACTCTTCTGGCTGCAGATTGAAGTGGTGTTGCAGGGTGGCACCGAGCATAAATGGGTTGGCTTCCACGCCGAAAGGCACACGGGTAAATCTTAAATGTTCTACTTGACCGTTAATGTCAAACAGAAACCGAAACGCATCTCGATCATCTTCCTTCAAACCAACCTGCAGAAACGCCTTCTGCAAGTCTGCGAGTAGTAGATGGGTTGACATTCTGGCTCTGATTAATATGTCCCATAACAATGGTTGAAGTGGGGGGCCAGTGTGTATGCATTCATTGACGCTATTGGCCGTCGGATGGGGTCTGGCACTGGCATCGAACACCATTCTCACCTTGGTTGTAGAGGCATTTTCTTTAATCACCGGTTTGTGTGGCATGTAGAACACACGTTCCCCATTCGAGCTCTCTTTGGTCTTTTCAATGACTCCGTCTTTCAACTGTTCATGCACAATTTTCTCGTATTCATCTTTGAGCTGTTGATTCTGTTTCAACTTCCTGTTTACATTGTGGAGTCTCTTCCTACTGGGTTCTTCATTAGTGTTTGACAATACAGCTCCAGGTATCCATGGAACAGCAACTTCGTATCTTCCATCCTCTTTCCTAGTGATGCTTTCTTGGAATTCTGCATAAATTGTTGACTGATCTTTCTCCCCTCGATCCTCTACTCCCAAGACATCTAGGGAATAGAGCTGTTCATAATCACTATGGTCACAAACATACATGCACCTTGAGTCTGCGTAATCTTGGCCGCCATGAACTACCCAGCCGAAGGTCGTTCCTTCTACAATCGGATCCTCTGATTTTCCCTTGTAGACTTGATCAGTCCGTATTTTGCAATAGGTTGCATGGGGTGATAGTCTTAATTAGAGACCTTAAGATTGACGTTTACGGCAAACGTCAAACCGCTAGCGAAGTTTTTGATTTTACAACTCTATTATTATAGCTTTTACACCAGTTTTGAAATATGTTAAACTTATTAAACTTGTGCTCTTTAGCAATGATTTAAGAAAGCAAATTAACCACTAGTCATGCCATTCACCAAAGCAGTAAATTAAGATTTGGCGTTTGAAGTTGGCGTTTGGCGTATAAATTTCATGCTTTAACGACTACAACCCCTCGTAGCAGTTCAAACATGAAATTTATACGCCAAACGCCAACTTCAAACGCCAAATCTCAATTTACTGCTTTGGTGAATTGCATGACTAGTGGTTAATTTGCTTTCTTAAATCATTGCTATAGAGCACAAGTTTAACAAGTTTAACATATTTCAAAACTGGTGTAAAAGCTATTATAATAGAGTTGTAAAATCAAAAACCTCGCTAGCGGTTTGACGTTTGCAGTAAACGTCAATCTAAAGGTCTCTAATGTCGCACTGCTTCCTTCGAGATGAAATTTCTCCCAGAGCCCGTGTCGAGATACGCCCAAAATGTCTTACCCTTAATTTTAAGTGGCACAATAGCTGGTAAAGACTTCTCTTCAGAGGATGGGGAATATCCATTTAACATTGCGTTGTGGTTTTCTCGATTATTGTTTTCCTGCAGTTTATCACAAAGGCTAGTGTGATGTTTGCCCTTGCACTTGTAGCACCCCCTACTGCGACATTTACTTTCGCGGTGGCCTGGTCGACCACAATTAAAGCACAGTCGTTTTTCAACAAAGAACTGTCTACGCTTAGTCACAGAGTCATACGATGTGCATTGGTCTCCCCAGTGCTGTCCTTCGCAATAAATACAGACCGGGCCCTTGCCTTTACCATTGGTAAACTCTCCCCCCTTTTGGGTATACCAGTTTCGCTCCCTCTTTCTTGGGTTTTCATGCTCCTTAGTTGATACCTCTTCTGTTTTGTTACGCTTCAACCACCCCTGTAATGCTGATAACAATTGTTTCATGTTCCAATCTTCCCAATTATCCATACGTACTAAATCAGGCTTAACCTGGGGGAGTTTATTTAAAGTAGATACCACCAATCCCTTTAACATAGCTTCTTCACTCAACGTTTGCAGTGCGTCATAGTTTTTGCAAATACTTTCATAAAATTCACATACCTTATCGTAATTTCTTCCTCTCACCGTCTGTAACTTAATAATCTCCTCCATATGAGCTGCAATTACTAATTTATTATGACCATATTCCATTTTCAACCTTTCCCATGCTGTTTTGTAACCTTCTGACCCCGGCTTAAAGTTCGAAAGTCTACCTCTCACCTTCGGATTCACGAGCTCTAACAGGTACCCAAATTTCTCAGCGTCCGAAATGGACTTGCTGCCAACTTGTGAGGAAAACATATTCTCAAACCTTATCCAGTCAGCAGAAGTGCCATTAAAGGGTGATATTTTCAACTCTGGTAGTTTCGATATACTTGCTTTAGCTTCTTTCTCCATCTGAATTTTCTTCTCTGCCAGCACTAACTCCGCTCTCATTCTTTCTTCCCACATTTCTTTCTCTCGTTGTTGGATCTGCCTACGTAGTTGCTCTTCTTTCTCCATCTTTCTGATCGCCACTTCTTCCTCAGCTCTCAAGTTTTCATGTCTCTGTCTATCGTCTAGTACCCTACACAACCTCGCACGTTTCTCACATAGTGGTGCATACTCTGCCTTCAAATCTCTTGTCCACTGTCTAATAGATCTTTGTGATGAATTTCCCAGCTCAATTTTTAATTCTTGTAAATGCGACACCAAGTCGTTCATATTATCTTGAATCTGCTGTGTTCGCTTGCGTACTTGTTTGATTTCATTAAAATCCTCACTTTCCAATAATTCGTCGACGTCCTCGAGATAAAACTGCAGCTTTTCAATCTCTTTTCTAATCTTTTTCTCCTGGTCTTTCTCCTCCTGAGTGATTTCTACCGTATCATTCTCCTCAATTTCTTGTTGTTCAAGTTCGTCCGCCATCTTGGATTTCGTAATACCCTCAATTTCTCGTCTTTATCCGCAAATATTTCGTTGTTCAATCCTGGTCACGGCACCAAAATGTGCCGAACTTGTGTCGGCACACTAAAACTCTCGTATTATGTTTTAGTAAAGTTTAATAAACTATAAAAAACTCCCACTTTTTACACAAAACTCTCGCTCACAAAGTCTCACATGTTCGTTGTTTTTCCCGATACTCAGGTCGCCCGCGAACAGGCTTGTTACCCACAAGTAACCCAATACCCCTATCTATAATATGTTCGTTCACTGCTAAGGATAAAGCTGAAATGTTTAATTCCTATTTTGCCTCGATATTTCAACCAAAATGTGATGAGAACAATCTCCAAGATGATATCTCGTTCGTAACAAACTCAAAAATAGGCACTCGAGGAGTGCGTAAGGATTTGCAATTTTGTTGTCAATTTTATAATGCAAGAAAGATGGAAAAATATCGCCCAAAATGTAGTATAACAAAACACAACATCATGACAAATCTTTTCTTTGAATGTCAATTTTTGTTTAATTACTGTTATATTTAAAGTTAATCTACTACAACTTTTAAATGGCTTTATCACTGCCTGAAAAATAAAAGAAAAACAACAAAATTGTTTCGATGTTTCCGCAACAAGCAATTAGCCATTTCCCAATCAAGCAGAGGACTGGGTCTAGTTGATGTTTGGAGGGACAACAAGTTATAGTGAGCGAGCTAAATACATGTTAAAAGATGCCTTATTATAATAGTTTATTTTTTGTCCCCCCAAACAAGCGACTAGACCCAGTACTCTGCTCGATTGGGAAATGGCTAATTGCATTTCTAATTCATTTCCAATGAATACGAATGAAAAATGGAACAATACAGTTTTCATAACGGAAACACTGCTTTTAATTTTATTTTTTTATAACTCCGCTCCTGAGTTGAACGAATTTGTCTTTCAGGACCTTAATTTTCCGCTAATAAATAATTTTGTGAAGAAACGGTCATGTGTAACTCAACTTTTGACCGTTTTGCATGATGTCGGCAAAAACTTGGATAATAACAAGCAAACAGATATGATATATCTTGATTACTCCAAGGCCTATGACTCCGTTGACCAGAAAATACTCCTGCAGAAGCGTCAGGCTCACGGAGTCAGTGGCTCATTATTACTCTGGTTCAAAAGTTAGCTAACAAATCGGTATCAGCGAGTCGTTGTCGAAAACATTGCTACAGATTGGTCACCTGTGACATCAGGTGTCCCTCAGGGAATTATCTTAGGGCCAATATTATTTTGTATTTTTACAAATAATGTTGTGGACACGTTGTCACCAAACACGAATGCTGCCCTCTATGCTGATGACAGCAAAGTTTACCCATCCATAGTGACTTTGAACGACTCCATCTCCCTACAAGGTGATCTGCACAGTCTGGACGAGTAGAGTAACGAAAGTAGAATGAATCAACTCGTCAAAGTGTAATTAACATTCTCACTGCATGTGACGCGAAAGAAATCTCCTATCGAATATCCTTTATACAGCCTTGCCGGTAACGAACTTGCACGTCGTGATGAGGAATTAGATTTGGGCATAACAATCAATTGTACTCTGAAATGGGACTCCCACGTTACGCACGTGATGGCGCCATAAAGCTACAAAATGTTGGGTCTTTTGCGTAGGACCTGCTATACCATGATCGAAACACGTGTTAGAAGAACCTTGTACTTATCTCTTATTCAGTCTCAACTAATATAGTCCAGAAGCTACTAACATAACATTATGACCCATTTTCCTCAAAAGTGCTGACCACCTCTATGAAAGGGTACCATCAAGGACAAAACATTTTCATTGGTCAGCTTGCCCGATTTGGGTTCGTTTGGGGTCCAGGCCCTTACAAATGCCTCAAATTCGGACCTTTAATGGACCTCATTAGCCTTAAGGCTGTAATTGTGCTTATGCAGTCTTACTATAGAAAAGAGAATATGGAAAAGCTAACCGAAAAATACGGTTCAAACACTTAGTCGGACCCCCCGCAAAAATACAATTCGGGATCATGATTAGATCGATCCCATCAATTACAAACTCAAATCTTTGTGTGAACAATCTTCATGTCATAGAAAGGTAATTCGCAACAAAGCTTACAAAAAATTACGGTTCCTTACTGCACACAAGTTTGGTCACCGACCAACATTGCGGTAATGAAAAGGATTGAGGGAGTGAAACGACGTGCTACACGATGGATTCTCAGATGTAAACGTGGAGAACTCACTTAGTTAGAACGTTTACACCGACTTGATTTTTTAGATTTGATTTATTACCATAAATGTACATATATATAAACTTGTTGATCTTGGTTTGACCAAATTTACATCTGCTGTCCGGGGTAGAACAAGGAAGGCGACGTCACTCGCATTATTTACGGACACCTCATTGTGACTAGTACCTATCAAGCTTCATACTTTATAGGATAGTGAAACAGTGGAACCAAATTCTCAAGATAGCACCTAGTGGAACTTTTTCAACATTATCAAGTTTCAAGGCGTTTCTTAATAAAACATATAAAGACTTACTAGATATCTTTGAGCCTGATATGGCTTGTACTTACTCACTTTGCAGGTCGTGTTCCTGCACAGATAAATATTGTATGTGATAATTTTTATATATTTGTTAATAATTGTGTAGTCTCATTTAAAGATGACTGGCATCTTGCATGGGACTTTTCCCGTTTGTGCCATGCCTTATTTGGTATGTATTTATTTATTATATTATTTTGTAAAATGCCAAATTAAAGTTGCTAAAGGCGGCTTTACGTGTTTAAATTTACAGTTGTTTCCAAATCTGCATTCTTCTTTTTTTCAAATTGGTAACATGACTGTTAGCTTGTATTTGTCATATCGTTGTTAATTTAATTCATGTACACTGTTCGATGTGTTATCTATTTCGTGATTTTGTTTTTCATACCCACTTTGTCTTCTTTCTTATTGTTATCTTCCTTATTTAATCTTCCACAAGCAGAAGCAGCAATATCCCCATTTTCACATTCATATTTCTCTATCACTTGATACTTCCTTATTTCAACCTTCATTTCAGTTATTTCTTTCCGTTACTTCATCTTACTTTACATTGGGACGATTGTATCAACGACGCTTATATTTAATAGTTTTACTAAAAACGTGAACGCGTACCAATGGAAGATATCATTATGTTCTATTGCACATACATTAGACCTGTTTTTGAATATTGTACACTTGTGTTCCACCATTGCCTCTCAAACTACCTAAGTGGTGACCTAGAACGAGTGCAAGAACGCGTTCTGTCGATTTTATCTCCAAAAGAGTCGTACCAGCAATATCTGAAGAACTTCAAGTTAGGCTACCAACACTACGAAGTCGGAGACACAACCTGTGCGAAAAACTTCTTCTCGTTCTCTTCTTGGTTTTTTTTCGATTATCAACTTGAGAACTTCTATCTCACATTTAAGCTTGATAACGAACTTTGCATTATTGAGTTCATTTTCATTTATCTTAGTAATATGTTTTCAGATTGATTTCATCCTTCCATTTATAGACTACCATCTTTTTCTTCTTCCTTTCCTTCCTTTTCAATATTTGTTTCATTCAATCTCACCTATCCCTTGTTCCTCTTGACTATCTTTTAAAGAATGTATATTCACAATCCCCATATAATTTTCCACTTATGTTTTTGTAGTTTTCTGACATTTGTAATGTCACCGGCCAACTATTACAAACTGTGCATAAAATTCCACGGCGTTTACTTCTTTCTTACCTCATTTTTACATGTTCTATTTCTGATTTGGCAGAATCTTGCGTATGCGCAGTATTAGCGTGTGACACCGTTTGGCTGGAGTTTGGTTGAAGTAAGCCAGAGTTTCATTTCTGTATACAATTTAACCTGCATGCGATCAGGCCTATAAATAAATAAATAAGCCTGATACAAACCTTAACAAAAGTCCATGCCTTAAGGCCTGTACTTTTAGAATGACTGCTAAATTTAGAGAACCAATCGCATGCAGTTATCGCTACATGCTGGGTGCGTGCAACTGCACGTGCTGTAGCCTGCGTCCGTTCTCTCGTGCCCGCGAATACCGCCTGCTACACATGCACGTAAAAACGTACAGCTTGTAACAAGTCTGCAAACAAGTTGTTACACGTTTATTCACAAGCTGTCAACAAGTTGTGCTCGCACTGCTTGTTCCCAGTTTGTTGTAACAAGTTTGAAACAAGCTGTTAACAACTTGTAACAAGCTTGATGGCATTATCAGCCTTGTAACAAGAATTTGCTAACAAGTTTGTTACAGCCATGATATAACAAGGATGTTACAAGGTTGTCAACACAAGGTTGTAACAATCTTGTTATATCAAGCATGTCACGGACTTGTCAGAACAACCTTGCAACAAGTCTGATAATTTCGGTTGATAATTAAAGGTTGTTACAAGTTGTCAACAAGTTGTTCCAAACCTGTTGACAACTTGTGACAAGCAGTGCGAATACATCTTAATTGTTAACAGCTTATGAACAGACTTGTAACAAACTTGTGCGTTTTTACGTGTGTACGCAGGCTACACGTGCTGTACAATTACGACAATACAGACTGTGTAAACAATACAAAAACATTTTCAAATCGATAGATTTGTCAGTTGTGAAATTTTAAACTATATTATTATATTTTTACAATTGCTAACTTGCTAGTTTATTTTGTCTTACGTTACTTTTCAGTATATCCAAGTTATTGTCATCCAAATTTCGGTCATATAAAAGTTTTATATAAATTTTGTATATATATAGCGGGCTCAAATTGTAGTCATCGGTTTACATGCAAAACGAAGGGCGCGCCATTGAACTATAAATAAACTGGAAGGCTAACTGCTATGATGAAGGCAGAATAGTTTTTCTGAATTACGAGCAGAAATACTTGATCCCAAACGTTAGGCTATATATCAAATTGAAGCTATTGAAAATTGCTATTCGGTGTGGAAATTTCAAGACTTCAGCGAAAAGAAAAATATTTAAAAAATACAAAAACAACTGCAAAACGGCAAATTATCGGCAATTATTTTTGTATTTTTTCAATATTTCTCTTTTAGCTAAAGTCTTGAAATTTCTACACCAAATAGCGTTTTTCAATAGCTTCAATTTGATATATAGCCCAACGTTCAGTGTTGAGTATTTCTGTTCATAACTCAGAAAAACTAAAATGCACTGGCTTCAATCCCCCCCCCCCCTGAGTTAGCCTTCCAGTTTATTTATAGTTCAATGGGGCGAGCACATTTAAACCCGGTTAGAACTGGTTATTACCGGTTTTTAATACTTCGTCCAGAATTTTGGACGAACAAAAACACAAAAACAGCAGAGCCTTATTTCCTCCGCGAGGGGAAATCAGGATCTGCTCTCAGTATATTTTGTATAGCCATCAGACTCTGTTTGAGGGCGTTACGTCATGTCCGTAGTGAGTTTGATATGTAAAGCTAAAAAAAGAACTTTTCCTTAAATGACAATTTAAGTGAAATTTTCTTTTTTACCGTAATTTCCGGCAAGACAAAACCTAACGATCGGAAATGAGTATGTCGACTAAATGAAAACAAAACTGTATATATATATATATAGTCTATTTACGTCTATATATAGCCATCACGCCCTGCCAGGCCAGCACAAGCGTCGTGGTGCAAACCAAAATGCAAATGTTGTCTGCATCAGTGGTGATTATGCAAATGCGTGTTACAGAAATATTATACTTTATTACAAATTTGAAATTATCAAATATTTTACTATATATAGACTGAATCAGCTGATCTCAATTAGACTAAAACAGAGTTTTCTCAACATGTTTAGTCTGGGCAGTTTAAATTTTTTGTCAATAACTTTGCAACTGACCCCTAATTCTCACTAAATCTTATGATACAATGTGATTTGAATGACAACTGAGTACAGAATACGTATATATATTGCTTGATTTGAAGAGGGGCCTCGGTGGCGCCAGCGTCAGAGCAAGCCGCCTCTGAGTTCGTGGGTACGATGCGCGCTGCGGACTATTTGAAAAGAGTCAGTCGACGCTCTGCCGAAAGGCGTGGGTTTTCTCTGGGCGCTCCGGTTTCCTCCCACATCGGGGAAAGTCGACAGTGTAGGTTAGGATAAACATAGTTAGGAAAGTAATATGACAATTGTTGTATTAAAAGATAAATAGTCAAGGCTAAGTAGGTAATCCCCGTGCCAACGGCGCGGAGCGCCGTGCGTGGGTAATAATTCCGCACGGGTATTTACACCCTGGTAGTTGAGAACATAGCGAAGTGCAAAGTCGTCCTCCATTTTGATTATATCATGGACGCTTTTTGACGTTATGCGCATTCGCGAGTACAAGCTCTTGCTAAAAAAATTATTTTTCATTTTGCAAAGACGAACACCGCGGTAAAACGTCTGCGCATGCTCGTGTACTAGGTTTAACATGGTCATGAAGCAGCTAGCTTAACATGCTCATAAATTTCGCAATTTACATATACAGTATATAGCAATTAAATTTAAGTTGCTTCTCTCCAGTTGGACGGAGGTTTTCTAAGAACGAATCAATTTCATTCATCTCAACACAATTGTTAAATGGAGCCAATCAAAATGACTGACTATTTTCTGAAAATTGAAAATGTTTCCCATGTGCATGGAAAATAGCCGACGATCTGTATTTAAACACCGCAAATGGCACTCAAAATCATGATATTGTTTTTGGAATTTTATTGTTTACTTTTGCTTACTGAAGAGCTTGGTTGAAATATAAAAAGTACTTTGACGTTTGGCATGACTTCTTAATGCTGACTTTTCACATCAGCATTGTGACGTCACACCGTAGAATATTATGTCAAAACTCCATATTTGGTAAGATATTGGGTTGATATGATGATTTCACAAGTTGGATCTTAGCCAATCAGAAACCATGAATCTTTTAAATAAAAAATATTATTTATCAGGTACTTCGATCCTTCAACCAAGCTCGTGATATTGTCGACACATCGCTACCTGCACTACCCTGGATTCCAGAGCCTTCGACAGTAAATAATAAATTGAAACGTCGCGAAGGCTCTGGTTCAACGGGAAGATTCTTTGATTGGATTCCAGAGCCTTCGACAGTAAATAATAAATTGAAACGTCGCGAAGGCTCTGGTTCAACGGGAAGATTCTTTGATTAAACCGCGCCAATCACAAAACAGAATTAGTGGTTTTAGTACAGATTCTGTGTAGGAATCAAAGAATCTTCCCGTTGAACCAGAGCCTTCGCGACGATTCAATTTATTATTTACTGTCGAAGGCTCTGGAATCCATGGTATACCTGCACCGGAACGCAACACTTAGTATATTTTTTGTTCACAGTTTAGAGACAACCGTGTAACGATGGATAATAATTTAACGTCTAACTACACCAAAGGTAAGGACGTTGATTGGATAAAAGAACACTTCAGAAAGACACAACTTGTTCCTTTCTGCATTGTAATGGTTGTTGGTATTTTAGCAAACACAACAGTCATTGTGAATGGTATCCAAAGACGACGAACAATCAGACATTACAGTAATTATTTCGTGTTGAGCACAGCTTTTGCTGATTTAGGAGTGGTCGTTATTCAAGTCCCTCTCGCAATTTTTGAATATACGTTGGGATTCTCAAATATAAGTCAGTTCACATGCAAGTATGTCATACAAACACGTGAAACGTTTCAAGGAGCAGGCATTTTCAGCGTCTCTTTCTTGGCCTTCATACGTGCACGGCAATTGATGAGTTACCCATGTCAACAAGTTTCGAGGCGTACTTGTAGAATTTTGATAACGGGAATATGGCTGTTGAGCTATTTATTATGCACTTTGCCTTTGTATTTTATTTACAAGGTTTATCCCGATGGTTATTGTGATCCAGACTGGGGTGGCGAAACTGTTCGGAGAGTATACCTTACTCTCATTTATTGTATGATGCTTTCACCCATGATCATGGCCACTATATCCTACTCATATGTCATTTGTAAGGTTAGGAACACGCGTAGCTCAATTCCAAATGAAAACTTGAGAAGAAAAAATCGAAATGTCACAGCGTTACTCATCTCTTTGATTTTATCATGTTGGATAAGCTATGTTCCAATAGCTCTTCTTTTTATGCTTGAAATTTACACCGATGTAGATTTTTATGGTCCTTATGGATGGTCAATAACAGGTATATTTTATGTCAGTGGATCTGCACTCAACCCTGTTCTTGTCTTGGTAACCATGCCTCGTGACTACCGCTATTGCTTGAAATGTAAAGTAAATAATGTGAGACCTGTTGGTGCACTACAGGACCCGCCGAAACATCGTATAGATAACGTAGTTATGGAGTATAATAGCCCGCAGTCAGGTGTGCAGTCACCCTGCACACTTCACCAATTCAAGTGGTAAAATCTGCCAATGACCTTGTCACTCGTTGAAAATTAGGCTCTGGGTTAGACGGCTAAAGGGAGAGATCTGATTGGCTTCTCAAAGAACTGCTATTTCCCAGAAGTTAAGCAGTTTTTGCTAGCCAAAATTATTCTATAAAAATATGTCAACACAAATACTTTGTTTCTTCGCAATACTTCTCTGTGAAAATTGTTACGGGTCCTAAAGCGTCCCAATTCAAGAATATGCGCTTTAGAAACTACTGCAAGTTTTCTTGCATTTCCGGTTCCGTGTATCCCAGGGCCTATGAAGTTCGCGCGCGGCTGAGAGGCCCTGGGAACGAGGATTAGGCGCACCCAACTCTCGTACCCAGACCTACGCGCATGGGGTCTAGGTACGGTAATTGGCGCATCCTTTTTAGTAGTGTAAAATACCAATCGTATTATAAACCGTAAATGCAAATTTAATATTTTTTTAACATAACATAACATTTATTAATTTATATCGCGCAATTCAACAATGCAGTAAATGCGCGTGAAAAAACTTTCCAACTTAACAGCAGATTTTTCAAACAAAAATTTCAAAACAAAACGTCAATAAAAGAAATAACAGCCTTCAAATTCCAAGCCTATTTCGGGTAAAAGCACCATGATCAAAGTCGATTCAAGCTGCTTGAAATAGAGCCTGCTACTGACGTCAAAAAAAAGTGGACAGTACGTGATTTGGATGCTACTTTTGGCCGCATTAATTATTGCCTTTGCTGTCTACAAACACGGTCAATAACCGTTATTTTATTTAGTATGTATAATTCCTGGCCGTTAATGAAAATTGGAATATATATTTTCGAGATATTGGTGGAAAAATTGGCCGTTAATTGTCATATTTTAAATTAGCTTTGATAATCTAAATAACAGTCGCTGTTTTGATTGGTTGTTATTCTCGATTGGTTGTTATTGGTTGTTATTACCAAATAACCAAATATAAATAAAGCAACAGAATTTAATGTTCCGCAAGTTTTAAATATTTAAAAAATAGAACGATTCAAAGTTTTACGTGCGTGTACGTGCGTACGAAAAACGCAACAGTGGAAATCAGCCTTAATAGACAATTTACAGTAGCCATAAGTTTGACCGGGTCCCATGAACAGATCTGGAGAACGCCGTTTAAATATTTTGTGATTTGTGTAATGATTATGTAATAATTATATGGATCTTGTAGCACACGAACTAAATTCGTTTAATTTATCCAAAGTACTCTGTTTTCGATACTTATTATATGTGTAAGTATGTATGAATGAGAGTTTTGTTAGTATTTTTATGTGCAGTATAAAGACCCCGCTCAAAAATCTACTGAATTTTGACGTCAGAACTAAACAACTAGACCATTTCAGTTCTTGAATAGTTCTTTTTGCTTATTACATAACATTGATAATTGCCCGAATTTGATAAAAATGTACATGAACACCTGCTTCGACTATCGTATTTACTCGTTTAAACGCCGCGGCGCTCTTTAAATTGTTTTGTGTTTCGCGCGCGCTCATAAATCAAAAATAACTTTATTTGAGAATTGAACGAGAGAGCATTGAAATACACTAACTCTGACTAAACACACTGTAATGCTGGAGCTAAAATAAATAATATTTCCAAGGCTGATTAAAGATTGAGATCAGTGTACTGCAGTTGTTCTCGAACGATTCTGTCTGACGGCGAGAAGTGCGACGCTTAAACGAGTAAATATGGTGGTGGTTTTGGGTTTGTATTGCATAACATATAATTTCAAATGAAAGCTGTATTCACTATATAGTAAATTCAATAACATATAATTTCAAATGAAAGCTGTATTCACTATATAGTAAATTCAATAACATATAATTTCAAATGAAAGCTGTATTCACTATATAGTAAATTCAATAACATATAATTTCAAATGAAAGCTGTATTCACTATATAGTAAATTCAATAACATATAATTTCAAATGAAAGCTGTATTCACTATATAGTAAATTCAATAACATATAATTTCAAATGAAAGCTGTATTCACTATATAGTAAATTCAATAACATATAATTTCAAATGAAAGCTGTATTCACTATATAGTAAATTCAATAACATATAATTTCAAATGAAAGCTGTATTCACTATATAGTAAATTCAATAACATATAATTTCAAATGAAAGCTGTATTCACTATATAGTAAATTCAATAACATATAATTTCAAATGAAAGCTGTATTCACTATATAGTAAATTCAATAACATATAATTTCAAATGAAAGCTGTATTCACTATATAGTAAATTCAATAACATATAATTTCAAATGAAAGCTGTATTCACTATATAGTAAATTCAATAACATATAATTTCAAATGAAAGCTGTATTCACTATATAGTAAATTCAATAACATATAATTTCAAATGAAAGCTGTATTCACTATATAGTAAATTCAATAACATATAATTTCAAATGAAAGCTGTATTCACTATATAATAAATTCAATAAAATTTCCTTTTTATTCTTTTCTTTGGTTAATCCAGATTTTACTCGTCCAAGGCAATCGAAACAAATTGTCTATACCGACAACGATGGAATTAGTCTGGCTAACGTCAAACTGTATTGATCTTACTAGTCAATAGGAGGAGGCACCGTAATACATTAACTGACTTATTGAATACCCACTAACACCCCCCACCCCCGCTACACATTGGTCAATTTCAGTTTATTGGAGCAAATTTATGATCATGATGCCACTGAATAATTTCACCAGTTTCCATGTATTTGCCACCAAACACATGCAATGTCAACACATATATAGCGAACAAATTAGTGACTCTGATGGCTGTCTTTTAAATTGGCCATCATGTGCTGCACTGTCCCACCTGAATTCGCCTAGGGCCGTACAGTGTATATATCGGGAGATGCGTACATCAGATCCTAGTTTCTCACTAAGCTCCACTTGTTCCCCTTGTTGACGTCTGATGAGGACAAACGAACAGAACAAAGGCGCATTGTTCTGTGGTAGTAGTCTATATGGAAGCTATATATCCATTGATAAAATTGTCGTTTCTTTGGCAACCTACCAATTTTGGCAATTTAATTATATATTACAGGGAGTGCCCGGAATTCAATTGCTTTGATGCTTTTTCCAGGTGCACATTTCCTAAAGCCCCGCTCAAACGAGGATGAGAGTTGGCAGTCACGCATTGTTACAGAGGATATTTTAAGCTTTATTTAACCAACTATAAGTTTGGCGTGTTCCAGCTATGTTTTAAATAGAATACATGACGGTGTTGGGAAAGCATTAAGAACTGAGCTAACCACGGTCGCGTGATTGCCAACCCTCATGCTCTTTCATCCTCGTGTGATCCGGGCTTAATAAAGAAAAGAAGTCAAATTTAAATTAAGCATCGACGAAATGGATTGCAGCAACAGAAAGAACTCACGAAAAGGAGAAAAGTGCTATAATAGACCTAGCTTATGCATAATGACGTCACAAGGCTTGATGCCTGCGAGGAATGCTGGTCTTAGCAGTCATCGCCTGGAAAAATTTTGATAGTGGCAATTTTGAATTGTTTAATTTTCCCGGGCGATGACTACTGAGACCAGCATTCCTCACGGGCATCAAGCCTTGTGACGTCATTATGCAGAAGGTCTATTCGCCCCTTGATAGACTTATATATGATTAAAAGAAATTGAACATTTAAATTCAGAGATAATGTAATAGCTGTTATTGTAATTGAATACGTCTATGCTACGGACCAGCGGTATCTGCATTATTTTGACATGGAGGCGAGGCTATAGGGTCATGTTTTGTGTTTTTAGACCCTTTAGCCTCGTTTCCGTGCGTACTTCCACTGAGATACCGCTGGTTCGCCGCAGCGGCGTATTCAATTACGATAACAGCTATTGCACAGGCTCTGCATTGTGTGTGTGAGCATAGACAATCCAGAAGACAGGGACTGGAAACGCTGTGGCAAAAGCAGTGATGCTGGCGCGACATATATCCATGATGCGCTTAAATCACGAAACAATTATCCGTTGCCCCGGCAACCCGCCTTAATCTGAACCTTAATATTGTCGGGCAAAGTTGATAAGAAAAACCGCGGTCTACAATGAATAATTAAATATAATAATGCCAATATTAATTGCTTTTAATATACCTTGCCATATATAAAGAACACCTGTATATGAATGATGATGGCTTATGGCAAAGATTATAAAGTTATTTATATATATAGTTAGTATAAATTTTAGAGCAAATTTGGATGCTCAGAATGCAGGAAATTGCATTTCCGGGTTTCAAATTTCAAACATTTTCTGGGGGAGTATGTCGGCCACATGGCTATCCCCCACTAATATATGATCTCACAGAAAGGTCCCTTTTCAAAAAATGCTCCCCCCCCCCAACGGAAAATCCTTAAAAAAGGGCCAGATAAAATCTCGAACAAAGTTGTTTATGTGTACTGTGTAAGCAAAGCGGTCGGGCAAACTAATACTGTGCCCCCCCCCCCAAACAAGATTAGGTCCGTACGCCCATGGACGAAGCCGGACCAGTGAAAAACCTTTAACTGTGAAAGAAACATGTCCCAAGCACCAACTCGAAATTCATCATAAAAAAAGATAAATTGGAGGAAATATAAAATCCATAATTTCATCACAACTATGTATAATTGAAACACATGTTTTCATCGTTGAGCCGATATTTTCATCAGTCGGCAATAAAATCCCACTTATTGGATCCTGACCTAGGGCCTTCCGGCCTATACGCTCAAAACGAGATTGCATGTATTCTGCAATAAGCTGTCCTGACTTTTGTCTGGTAAAGTTCTACTTCTCGTATTTGAACTATTACATATACTATATTGTGACATAGGTTTGTATTTAGCCACTATCCAGAATAACGAGAAACGATTCGACCTGGTTTTTCGTTCCCACACTAGTTGACTTGTTCTTATAAATTTGCTGCTGTGGCGCCGCATGCAGTTCCTCCGCTAGCCGCTAGGGTGCGTTTCAGCTTCTCGACCATGACCATACTGTTAACCCTGTCCATGAGAGAGATATACGTGTTTATAATATAAATACTGTGAGTCCGAATAAGAATAAGTAAACAAATACTGATCTGCTGCACTGCGCAGATAATACCTAAGTGCATTAAGGCAATTTTCCATTGCAGTCGCTTTGCCCGCGCGGGCGGAGCAAACATTACTCAACTTTCTCTGTAGTTGTCTATCCTGTGCATTTTTTGTCCGTTTGAATGCTCGCGGACACGCCATGAAAGTAGAACTACATTCAACTTTCTTGACGTGCCCGCGCGACTGATTTTTCACGTGATTAAAATTGGTCGCTCCACCCGCGCGGGCAAAGCGACCGCAATGGAAAATTGCCTTTAGGGAGCTTCTGGCATGGTCATCTATCTGATATTGACTTGCCCTTCGTTTACTTCCCAACCAAACTCGCTGATTTAAGGGGGTGACATAACTGTTTGGAGTGCACCTTTCCATATGCGGCATTCATATGATGTACGATTTGTATGTAAGTAAAAGAACGTCATTCGTGCATGGCATGGTGTTCAATCAGATAGATAGATAAAGATAGAAGTAAACGAAAGGCAAGTCAATATCAGATGGATGCCGGCAATTACTGATGGAATTTTGGAAAACGTTACTGTTGTTGTAAGTCTGGATATTCACCAAGACGTTGTGCCTGTCAAAAAGCCGAGAATAGAAGTTTACTGGTCTTTGTTCCGGTTGCGATTGCACAAATTCTCCCGACCAGAAAACAGACGAGAACGATTTCTCAGATGATGATGGCCTATTATTCGAACTTGATGGCGATGACACTGGATTTGATGGCATATTTGAAGAACAATGATGCATGACAATGTACTTAGGTATTATCTGCGCAGTGCAGCAGATCAGTATTTGGTTATGGCTGAGAAGCTAAACGCACCCTGGCGGAGGAGCCGAAACGCGTCCTGGCGCCACAGCAGCAAATCTATAAGAAAAAGTCAACAAGTGTGGGCACGAAAAACCAGGTTGAATCGTTCCTCGTTATTCTAGATAGTGGCTAAATACCAACCTATGTCACAATATAATATATGTAATAGTTAAAATACGAAAAGTAGAACTTTACTAGACAAAAGCATTCAGAACAGCTTATTGTAGAATACATGCAATCCAATAAGTGGGATTTTATTGCACTGATGGAAATCTGGGCCCAAGGATGAAAAACATGTCTTTCAATTATAGATAGTTATGATGAAATTATGGATTTTATATTTCCTCCCAATTTATCTTGTTTATGATGAATTTCGAGTTGATGCCTGGGATATGTTTCTTTCACAGTTAAAGGTCCTTCACTGGTGCAGTCCGGCTTCGTTGGTTGGAACAGATGGTTGGAAAAGATGGATGGAAGAAGCGCCAAACATATCTTGCATAGCCTGACACAAGGGCGTCAGAAGGGGGGAGCCCCCCCCCCCCCTCCAAACTGGGAAACATTGTTGCGCAAAGATATTTGTCAGTATTTGTCTTACTAATGTTTCGGTATTTTATATTGTCTTACCAGCGTCAGCAAACGGAGAAAGAGTGTTTCATCAAATGTTTCTAGTTTGGCAGGAAATATTTTTGTTTTCCAGGAAGCAAATTTCGTTTCTGCAATAAAAGCCAATGTTTCCAGATGTGGGAAACATTTGAGCAAACATTGAAAATCACGAATATTCCCAAGGCTTTAGTTTAACGAAATATTTAATTTTTTTCCTTAATCGTGTGAATCGTATGTATATTTATATACTCTCCGTCCTGTTTGATACAGGTGAGTTTTTACGTCGCACAAATTTGTATTGAATTAGGATGTTAATATAAAGTATAATTAAACGTTAAAACGGTATTTTGAAACAATAGCCAATGAATTGAAGTGATTTAGCATATGAGCAAGCAAAATATACAATGTGTTTTTAACAATATTTAATGTGGGTGTATTTATATTACAAGGTTTGATCAGTATTCTGTGATTTTATTTTGTTGTTTTTGCGGAGGAAATCGGGGAAACCCAACACCGCGGAAAAACGTCTGCGCATGCGTCAACCTTACCTGTAATAGTATTGCGAACTTGATGAGAAGCTGTTCCGAACGTTTCCGAAGGCTCAAAATGGCGGTAAAAAGGAGTGACTTCATTGTGCGTCTTTACAGCCAGATTTCAAGCGCAAAAATAAACATGTCATTCTAAAAACTAGAAATAAATACAGCCAGAAGGTTCAAGAAATTGTATTGTACAAGAACATGAACTAAAGGTGATTGTTGACAAATTTATCGTCTGAAACATTTTGTTTATCAACTAAGCAATGACAATTTCCGAATTTTCGTTTGAGATACATTTCTTTAAAAAAAACTGTGTCGCCAAATATAAAAAATTTGCGTGTTCACAATAATTAAACTTTAGGATTTATTCTACAATTTGAGTGGGTTAAGAAGCTTAACTTTTCGAGAGTTTTCTTAACTTTTGAGTTTGAATTTTTGTTTTGAATAATTTTGCAAAAATTTTCGAAGTCGTGTCCGTTAAAATCAACAATTTTTTACATGAATTATGTTTCATTCCATACTTTAAATGCCAGGACGCTTTCAATTAATGTCTAGTCTACCCATTTGCTATATTTTCTCGTTTGTTTTACTAATTTTTGACCAATTAATAAGCATGTTTTTGTTTTAGAAATTGATATTCAAATTCCCCGCCATATTTTCATAATTTGGTGCATGCGCAGACGTTTTTCCGCGGTGTTGGAAAACCCACAGGGAAAATCCATTTTTTGCGTCTGCGCGTGCGCAGTGCGAGTTTGGTTGACTTGCGCATGCGTATTTGCTACCAAAACAATGGCGGTTCGAATATTTCGAAGCGGGAAAACAGCGAACTTTGGAGGGATTATTTTAGCAATTGTGCACCTATTTCGCTTGGGGAGCAACGGATTCTGATAAAGTAAGTGTTTATCTGTTTATTCATGTGAAAATTATGTAGTTACACGAGGGGTGCAACGGAATTGCATCTTTTGGATGCTCACTGGCTACGGCCTACAGGCGCTATACTAACGATTTCGCATACGAGTCACTATATAAAAGGTTTACATGAAGTAGTATGAAAATGTTTTATTAGCGCCTGGGGACGAGGCAGCACTGTCCCTATCTGCTATCTGGCGTATTAAACAACAGCCAAGGGGGTGGGCTTGGCAGCAACAGCGTCCGCGAAGAAAGGAGACCCTGTTCAGCTTGATTCTAGTCTTACTCTCTGAAAAAAAAAAACAGGAGAGGTGTAGAATAAGTCGGAGGAGCAATCCGCCGGCGCCGGTGAAATACCACAAACTACTTTTATCGTTTCTTTTTACTTATTCGGTGAAGCAGAGCTGGACCTCCACGTCCACTTTTTAGCGTTAAGATCACTCTTCTGCCGGTCGATTCGAGCCGAAGACACTGTTAGGTTGGGAGTTTGGCTTGGGCGGCACGACTGCAAAATGATAACGCAGCTAGCAGGTGTCCTAAGATGTTGAGAACGGAAATCTCATGTAGAACAAAAGGGTACAAGCTCACTTGATTTTGACTTTCAGTATGGATACAAACTGTGAAAGCGTGGCCTATCAATTCCTTAAGGCTGGTTTCCACTGTTGCGTTTTTCATACGTACTTATACGCACGTAAAACTTTAAATCCGTTTAAATGTTATTTATGAAATAACCAAATAAATAAAGCAACAGAATTTAGTGTTCCGCAAGTTTTAGTATGCATTTGTTAACTTATTTGTAAAATATTTAAAAAATAGAAGGATTCAAAGTTTTACGTGCGTGTACGTGCGCACGAAAAACGCAACAGTGGAAATCAGCCTTTAGTCTTTACGAGTTTTACGCTAGGGCGGACACCGTGTCAGAAATGTTAGCACAGGGATAACTGGGCGCTTATGGCAGCCAAGCGTTCATAGCGACATTGCTCTCTTTGGCTATAATTTCTTTATCATGCAACGTATAGTGTCGTGCAATAGCTCATTTTGCTTCATTTGCAGTACTTTTCATTGAAACGGTTCACTTTTCCAACTTTGTACTAGGAAATATATAGGTAAAAACACCTGAAATTTCCTCAGAAATTTATTCAAAGCAACTAAATTTTGAGCACCTCCTCTATAATTGATAGTAGGTATGTATCAAAGTAGCCTGTATGGCAAACGAACTGACCGTCCGTCGCGCAGACGTCTAGTATCAAAGAAGCTCTGTGTTAAATTTCATGCTTTTGTCACCGTACGTCGTCACGATCATCACTGCATTGTGTAATAAGACCCGACTAAAAGTCGTATTGTCTATGACGTTGAAGGCTCACTGCGCACAGGGGCGTAGGAACCGGGGGGGGCACAGGGGCACGTGCCCCCTCCCCCCCTCCCCCAATTTTTTCAAAGGACCAAACGTGCCCTTTTTTGTGATAAAAAGTGCCCTTTTTTACAAGCTAATGTCGCTGTAAATACTAGATTAACATCAAAGGTGCCCTTTTTGTTTGGAAATTTCGATGTTTTTTAAAAAAATTTGATCAAAAACGATTTGCAATTTTGATATGGTATGAGGGGGAAATGTTTCTTCCCCCCTTCCCCCGTCACCAACATTTCCGGGAAAAATTTTTTAGGTAAAATTTTTTTCAATATCCAAAAATGCCCCTGGGAGCCGGTGGCCCCCTAATCTTTTGATGCTTCCTACGCCCCTGACTGCACGAAATGCAGTATGAATTGAGATGATGAGATTGCACGTGAGCTGAGCATGATTGACAAATGAATAAATTCACAATTGGGACAAAATAAAACAATTTTAATATATTTTTAAAATCATTATTAAAATACATTTGTTTAAACTCAATACTATACATGTACTATAATCTATATCTGTATGTATCATGTATTATCATATTTACAATTCCAGACTACATAAATTAAATGGAATGAAATTATATGTAAGTTATATACAACAACATATTCGACGGAAGCAATGGGTGTAAAAGATTAGTATGCCTATAAAGTTTGGTCACATACACTACAAATACAACCCCATCCCTAAACAAATACTCCGTCACTCATGCATCAAATCAACGTACACTCCAAGAACACTCTGGTTAAAATTTCCTGATTAATCTAGAAATAACACTATTTGGATTAACTTAATATTCCTGGTTAGATTTCCCGGATATTTTATCTCACTTCTTGGGAATCTGGTTATGTTTGATCCGAACGTCCTTGTTAAAATAATAGAGAGTTTAAGTTAAGTTCGACTTCCGATACCAATACCGATGTCACTGATGTCTTCACTTCCGTTCTCTCATTTTGGTACCGGGAATTTTAAAGCGTTAAGTCATCACGACAGATAAAGTATAGAACACATCAATCGTCACCGAAAATGTGCAGTATACTAAACGGCAGCTGAGCTAAAATTCCGACTAAAACATTACTCAGGCGATGCTAGTCAACAAATAGTTTACGTGTTTATCGTAAAAATTATGAAATATCCGATTTATATGAGTTTATATCTTACAATTCCCACGACTTCCAAAACAAGGTCAACTTCGGTAGTGGTGACTTCCAATACACTTGTCCTTGTGCTTCTTGCGAGCAGAGCGCATGCGCACGACCTGTTGTTAGTATCGGTATTGGAAGTTGATCGCGAACTTAAACTCTCTAATCACTATGCTAGGTAGATATACAACCAATTAAAGTCCCTGATTAATTACCCACATCACATAGTCTGGTTAATTTAGCTAGGACATCCTGGTCAAATTAATCAGACTATATAGCAGGAAAAAGGTTAAAATAACCAGGAAATTTAACCAGGAATAATTAAATTGGTTAACATTTTAATCAGAGTGTTTTTAGAGTGTATAATTACATATTTTCTATTAACAAATTAAACTTAAATCGTCGTGATAAGTATATTTACAAATTATTTCAATTTATATCGTGATAAAATTGAGTAACATACAATAACGTTCAATAAGTTAGTGTATAGTATAAGTTTTCTCAGCTTTGTTACAAATTGTTGCGAGCGTTCTGGTTAAAGCTTGCTCGTAAAGCTATAGCCACAGGACGCCAAGGCTCTCTAGTTTATATATATAGCTCAATTGGCACAAGTGCAAGTGATCGAAGTGCTAGAGAGTCTTTAGCCTGTGGCCAAGATCACAAAGATTGTTTTTACTGACTGCTGATTATTGCATTTATAATATATTTAACACTCTAGTCATAGACCCTTTTAATAACGATGACCTCATAACTACAGCTATTAGAATTAAAGTACGTTGGGGGTAATAACTGGGAAAACAGATACAATATAGTGTTTTAAATAAGTAAAAATATGGAAATTTTGGGCTTCAACCGTGAACCTCAACCAGATGAACTTTTAGTTTATGCTTATATAGAATTTCTTATAAAAACAAATATCTGCACTGAAAGCACAAGCAACACGTAAAGAAATGATTTAGTATTGAGCATGCATGCCAAGTTTGATCAGGAATGAATAACATTTGGCATCAGCAAGGAAAGTAATTGTCCTCCAAATTGGGGGTTTGCTCATCCTAAATGTTGTTCGTTCCTGATGAAACTTGCTTTAAATGTTTTATCTGCTTTCAATACAATTTTTTTTGCTTTTTAAGAAGATATTGGGCATGAATAAAAAGCTCCAAGACCAGCCGCGTAAATGCTGTTTATTTTTCTTCAAACCAGTATGATGTCTTGGTGTTGAAAATCAAAATTTAAAGTGGAAGTCAAGTCCGTTCTGCGCATCGGTCCTGCTCATAACAATGTGAGGACACTCTAATGTAAACATTGCCTAAATTTCGAATGTTTCGAATTTTCTGAACATAAACTCTATTTCATATTCATTTACAAGTATAGCGAACCAAAATGGTGTTAGGCCTAAATATTCAGACAGTACATCGTATTTTAAAAATACAGCAGTTCAAAATGTAAACAAACCGTTTGTTTACATTACGGACTTGACTTCCACTTTAAATATTCTATATTTCTCATAAAACACCATTCTGTTTTTCAATTGCATTCTGTTTTTCAAGGTTATTACTAAATCAGTGCTTTAATCGAGTGGCAGCTGTAGTTATGTGACGCACCATGAAAGGGGTCTATATATAGCCTATGTACAAAACGATTTTAATCATCTGGGTGTATTAAACATTTAATTAGTATTTAAAACAATTTAAAATTTGTGATGTACTATTTAAAACACAAGTAGGAGTGTTTTATCAGATATAAAACGCGAGGTGCAGCCGAGAGTTTTATATCTGATAAAACACGACAACGAGTGTTTTGAATAGCTTAAAATACGACCACAAAAGATGCCGTTCATTAGTATTCCTTACATAAGAATACTATAATTAGGATGCCACATGTGTTTACATTTAGTGAATTTTTCTGATCACACTTTCATATGAAATTTATCTACTTTCATATGGATTTTGATCTCACTTTTTTTTCTTTTTGTGCATGATCTTTTAATTTATATGAACTTTTCTGATCACACTCTTTATTATCTTATCAAACTGTATAGATGTACATCGAATTAATAATAAAGATATGCATGTAATCCACGAGTATAACCAAATAATTATTTCACTTTTTGTTTGATTAATTATTAATCGAGCACACTGCTTTAAAAGATGAAACATGAAAGTGGAAACAACATATTTAAAAATCCAAGATATGAATTACTACTATAGTGTAGTATACAAGACGTTAAAAATTTATATGATTTTATTTCTCAGTTTTTGTTTTATTTCTTAATTTGTTGGCTGCTTCTGATTTTTGGGAAGACCTGCTACAATTTTCACGAAGAGTGATAATCATTCATTTTATCCCATACTAAATTTTGATTATCTAATTAAAATATTACGAATTCGGGTAAATTGAATCATTTTCAAAGGATACTGGTCGACGGTCAATTTTTTACTTATGCATGCATGCGCATTACCTGAAATTTAAAATAGACTCTTCTAAAGGATTCCTGTGTACATATTAGAAAACAGTCGACGTTTTTGTGAGCAGGCAATAAGCTTTAAACAAAGAGGGGAAATATATGTAGTTTTATACGTTTGTAATTCCAAGCAATAACAACTATCATGCATGCACTATCGTTAATATCATGTCCTGCATGCACTATCGTTTGATTTTGCATGCGTGTCCTTATAAGCTCTCTTTTTTCCTGAGAAATACGCGCGCTCTTGTAATGTGCGTGTTACCGTGAAATGAATGTCTTCAAATTGGTGGAACCTCTTGGGTCACAATTTGAGCATGAAGAGGAATAGATGACTTCAGAATTTCTTTTTGCACTGCATTCGGATCCTCTACACCAACACGTCGTTGTCGTCTACATTCAATGTCGAAACCTTTGTAATCTTTGGGCATGGTAAGCAACACTAGAATAGGATTGACGGCGGAGCCACCGAAATATAGTATTGTAACAATCTGCCAAATTAACGGGTCCACGGTAACCTGTGAGGCACTGTAAACATCGAACAACAAGTATACACCTAATGGTGTGTAACTTATCCAGCATGATAAAATTAATACGATCAATAACATTGCAATACTGCGATTTCTTTTCGTTATTCTTTCAGAATCAGGGTCGGATCCAAGAAAGTTAGTGACTTTCATGATCACAGTTCCGTAAGAGATTGTTGCTACGAGCATCGGCGAGATAAGGATGCAAGTGATGAAAGTCAAGTGAATCTTTGCTCTTAGCGTACTAGCATAATTCGGATCGCAAAAACCAAGCTCGTTAATCTCGTAAATACTATAAAACGGACTTGTACAAACCAAGAAACTTATTAACCATATTGCTACCACCAGCAGTCTACATGTCCGCTTTGAGAACTGTCTAAGAGGATTCGTTATAACTTGCCGAACACGTAAGATGGCTAAGGTTGAGATACTGAACATAGCAGCTCCCTGAAACGTCTCACGTATTGTTAAAATATAAGAACACACGTAGTCGCTCATCGATTTAAATCCCACAAGGTACTCGACAAACATTGCAGGAAGAGTGAAAAACATGACACACCAATCAGCAATAGCCATGCTTAACACAAAGTAATTGCTGAAATGCTTGATCACTTTTCGTCTACGAATACCATTGAATATAACCATAGAATTTGCCAGAAGACCAATACCAAAGATAATACTCAAAGGAATGAGTTGATACTTTTTAAAGCGTTCACTAACCCTCTCGAATTCATCAGATGACGAGGAGTTTGATGTATTATTCGACATTTTGCTTGCAGTGTTTTCTAAAAACAAAAGTATTTCAATGTTTATGTATTATGATACAGAGGAAATAAGTAGCTGTCTTGCAATGCAAAAATCTGGCGCGTCAATAACTTTTTGGTTGTCATTTCAGTTTAGGCATTCATAAACGAATAAAAATAATAAACAGAGCATTGCATGGTCGTTCAAAGATACGGCGAATGTTCTGTTTTTATGTTATCATTTCTAGAGCGCTACTTCGACACTCTGTCATCTTTGCTCATGGCCTCCCGCCCTTGCAAATGTTATAACCGAGCATTTAATTAGTATAGGGATTAGGCCTTTCCCGATTATGCTAGTAAAACTGGCATATTATGCTCATAGCAATGCTTGTTATTTCCTAAAATTATGCTCAAATTATGCTCATTTTTCAAAATTATGCTCATTTGGTTGCAAAAAATGCTCGGCTTTAATTAGAAGAAATGGATATAACCGAAGTGCCAAGGCACAACAGCATGTACTTGGCTTATCCCTGCATGCCTCGCTAGTGCTTCCTTGCATGGCCTGTAACCACAGACTAAGTACATACATAGGCTTCTCTAATTCCGGCACCTTGGATGTCAGCGTAAGCCCTTTTTTGAAAAATACGCCATGTTCTTAACCAGTGCAGTAAAGAGAAGCCGCCTTTTCACGTAAACTGCGCATGTGCAGATACTGGCTAAGAACATGGCGGCCAAATAACACCTTAAAAATATAAGCATCTGTATATCTCTGTGCTGTAACTGTAAGTTTCTCTGTGACGCCATCGTGTTTTTTAAATTAGCCAGTGCTTCCACTTTCAGATTTGTATTTCCGTACGACCGTATCTAATTATCAGATACACAGAAATACACAGATACTAAAATGAAATTAGAAAAACATACTTTATTTTGACTCTATGGGGAAATAGAACAGGAAATATAGTTTTCCTAAGCTCACTAAAACTGCATGAACGCCAAAAAATGAAAAGTTTTGCTTTTTAACAACTAAAATGCAGACGAATTTAGCGGGAAAATGCTAAATTATGCTAGCCATTCCTTTTTGAAAAAAATGCATAAAATATGCTCGTTAAGCCAAATTATGCTGAAAATTATGCTAGCATAATCGGGAAAGGCCTAATAGGGATATGCTGTACAGGGTGTATAAAAAAAGGACTGAGACTTTTAGAAATCAACCATATTGTTAAAATTTGAATGCCTTTTCAATTGCACATATGCTGAACCGTAGTGCGTGAAATATTAATGGTGCATGATTAGAAAAATGTCTGCTCCTGGGAACAATCTGCCATGCATACTGTACGTGGATCGCATGCGCACTCGTGGGCTTAGCAAAGTGCTCCAGGATTCAAATTATAACAATGGTTGATTTCTAAAGGTCTCCTTTTTCTAATACAGGGTGTATAAAAAAACTGAACCCTTTCAAATTCAAATTAGCTATAACGTATTGTAGTAATTTGACAGCTCTAATTGCTTTGAATTAATGGTTGGGTAAGAACACAAGGTCTTGTATACTCATGGGACAAAACTCTTAAAAACTTTTAAATTTTCTAATTTTTATTTCTTTGAGTTTCGTCCATGAATACAAGACCTTGTGTTCTTACCCAACCATTAATTCAAAGCAATTAGAGCTGTCAAATTACTACAATACGTTATAGCTAATTTGAATTTGAAAGGGTTCAGTTTTTTTTTATACACACTGTACAGGGTGTATCAAAAAAAGCGCAACCTCGGAATTTTCCAAGAAATCGACATTGTTTTAAAGACAAAAGACTTTAGGCGCCTGGGAATTTAAAATAGCATAACTCTCAAAATTACTGCACACGCGAGTGCATAAAGCAAAATTTATGCATTTATTTAATGCACAACAACAGTAATGTGATCTATTAGCAATTCGATTTCAATTCCCAGGGGCCTAAAATCTTTTATGCTTAAGAATTGCAAAGTGATTTCTTAGGAAATTCCGAGGTTGCGTTTTTTTTTATACACCCTGTATATGCACTCCATCAATATTTCACGCACCACGGTTCAGCATATGTGCAATTGAAAAGGCATTCAAATTTTAACAATATGCTTGCTTTCTAAAGGTCTCCTTTTTTTTATACACCCTGTATATAGCGTTTGTCCGATTCGATAAGGATGCAACTACTTGAAAAATACAAGGAGAAATTCGACGTTCGAGCATGGCCCTTCGTCGAGAAGTTAGTTTGTCCGGTTCCCAATTCATCAACGTCGCCCAAGGGCCAAGGGTTATTTTTCGGTGAGGGAGGAAAACTGGTAGCCTGTGTCATCAACCTAACTTATTAGGGAGTTTACAATATTAATGACAACATTTTTCAAAATTTGCTTCAAAATTTTGAAAAAGCCCCAGGTTTATTTGAATATTCATCACTCATCAATACTATTTATTTACATTTTTGTTGTTGTCATGCTTGTTGTCTCGCGTGGTCTAGGCGAATAATGTTCCACCCCATGTTCCCCGGGGAACATGGAGCGGAACATTGTCAAAAGGAACGCAGGCTCGCTAATTGATGACGTAAGGCGTGATATCTCGATTAATTTCATGCGCACGTGGCACAAACTAAGCTTTCTGATTGGACAATTTGAATTTGAGGTATAATATTGCATTATGTATGTATGTATATACAATGCAATTATATAGAATGCATTTTTCATGGCGCAAGTCTGCCAGCTGAGCTGAGATCTATTTGATATACTCAACATTACAACAATGTCAATGATTATAATGCATGCACCAGTTGGTGGCATTATAAGATTGCATGCATATAGGAAATGATACACTGCAGCGATCGAGCGGAGACTTTCTGCTATAAACCTAGTCTAAAATGTGCGTATAAGTGTATAAGTATAGTTAAATCTAATTATATTACCATGCGCGTCTGCCGTCTTTCGTTGCGATGTACAGCGCCAATTCCGCATTTAAACAATTTTAATGAATCAACAAAACTTTACGCTGCGCCGCATACTTCAAAACACATGTTTTATAAACATGTGTTTCGAAGTATGCGGCGCAGGCTATACAAAACTTTTGATATACAAATTCCTTTCAACTGTCTACTTTCCAGCGGTGTACGGGCACGCTTGAAATGCAAAGAATGTTACAATGCCATTGAAGGCCAAGGGCAGCAGAATTAATTGTGCAATGTCTGAACATCACAGGAATTTGCCAGGAAAAGTAGGACGACACTATATATAAAATACAGTCAGTGATTTTTTTTTTAATTCATTCCCAAAATTGAGCACATTATGAGTATATACTCGCCAAAAAGAATAATAGTTTACATTTATATATATATATATACTTTCTATGATGAATGAATAAATGTTTATCCAACAATTATGTTTTTCACTCGTTCTTTTAGCCACAACAAAACTATGTAATCAACTTTAACCAAATAATATTTGATAGGCAATTTTATGCAAATTTTTAACATTGTCAAATATGCTTATTCGATTTAAAACATCGACAGCTCAGTGAATATTGCACGGATATTCAAATGTTATATATCAAAATCTAAGTTAGCCCTTTCTGAATACAATATAACTTATTTGAGTGCAATAGCTTTTATAGTTTTTATGTTACATTAAAGCCCCGTTTACACTACACTCAATTTTTGGTACGGCACGGATAAAATTGGTACCCGTACCACTTTAAAGCTTTTTTTGTTCTTGGACTACCTATTTAGGTAGTCCAAGAACCAGAAAGTACTACGCTCAATTTTTGGTACGGCACGGATAAAATTGGTACCCGTACCACTTTTTTGGTTCTTGGACTACCTATTTAGGTAGTCCAAGAACCAAAAAGTGGTACGGTACCAAAAATTGAGCGTAGTGTAAACGGGGCTTAGCTAAATAGGTAATCCAAGAACCAAAAAAGTGGTACGGGTACCAATTGTATCCGTGCCGTACCAAAAATTGAGCGTAGTGTAAACGGGGCTTAAATCAAACAGCGCAAGTTTTTTGGGGGACACCCGGTTATATTATTATATATATATTTATATATTTATATAATATAATTTTTCATTTACGAAACACAAACAGTGCTCAATATACCATATAGATAGAGCGTAATATAGTTTTTCGTTTTACCTCAAAAAACCACAACAGTATGTTTCATCCGTACAGGAATCATCAGGTGATTATATATATATATATATATATATAATAAAACTCATGATAGATGTTTGTCAAAAATAACTCCAAGAACTGATTTTGTCGTCAAGTGCCGGGCATATCTAATTTTGAATTATCCATCGATAAGAGATCCAGTTCATGTTTGTTAGAGACGAGCAAATTAGGATCGATTCAGAGTATCGCATTATTTAAATTATGTGCATGTATTTTGCACCAAAATACACGTGTCCTTATATATATATCTAACAAATAGTAAATTAGAAAAGTATATATACGCTCTTATTCTTGAAAATGAAACCTCTTTAATATTGACCAAAAGACAAAGGATTGCTGACGCGTACGTTTAAATTAATAAATATCGAGAAAAAATTGTCAATAACAAATAATGCAGGATGTAATAAAAATAGAACTCACAAGGGATAAACTTCCCAAGAAAAATCGGCATGCATGTCTTTAGGTAAACGAATTGGTGAAATAAAACTCTTAATTACCTTTATCTATTAGTATTAATTACTCCTAAAATAAATTCAAGGGTCATTAAAAATTCTATTCATTGCACTTCTCAAGTGTATCCTGTGGCTGTAAAAACAGATTGGTACATCCAAAAAGATAAAAAGATTCAAACGAATTTTGTATTTTCGCAGATTATACTGTAAAATAGCCTGCGTAGCGGCTCAAAGAGTAAAACATATAGTGATATAGTCGAGAATATTTTAAATTACATACATACAATACATGCGAATAATGAAAGAGACTATTTTTACACCGGCGTCTGAAAGATAATAATGTTGAGAAATTCTTGTGTGAAATACGATCTAAGTTCTCAGCCAAAAGCAACAGAGACATCTCATCACTCACTGTGCAAAGTACTTTCAAAATTGCGTGACCAATGTACTTTTCACTTTTAACTGAAAATTTTACAAAGAAAATTTAACTGAATTTTTTACAAAAATGTTTGCTAAATTACTAATACTGACTATAAAATGAATTGAATTGGCCGAACATGTCATTATAATAATTTGCGCAAATTGTGAGTTGGTATGTATTTTACTCATAAATATTTGCAGCTACTGACTAAATAAATAACTAACATGCGTTTCGTGCCAACCGGTAAATCCACGTTTTTAATACCCACACATTTAATTGAATAGCACACATTGAGGGTTGGCATGTCTGTGACTGTCGAATTAAGCTTCTTAATTTAGTCTTTGTCAACCGGGATGCATTGCGCGCTTTTGCTTATGTTTTTCATCATTTCGCGCTGATTCGCCGCCATACGTTTCACTAGCCTGCGTGGCAGGCCCTCAATTTTATGGGCGGCCTGATTTACAGCGGGCAGGATTTTGGCGGGCAATCCTCCCCCGGAGCCCGCCAAAATCCTGCCCGCTGCAAATCAGGCCCCCCCCCCCATAAAATTGAGGGCTTGCCACGCAGGCTAGCGTTTCACACTCTGTCATGCAAGATTATACCGCCTCTGAAACAGAATTGAATGTTATGATCATGTTATGATCATATTCAGTTAGTGTTATGATCATGACTTGCATGAGATGGTTCATCAATTTATATAAGTACAGGCAGTGGTGCCTAAATTACTTTGAATTTGTACTCGAGTAAAAGTAGAAGTACTTAACAATAAAACGACTTGAGTAAGAGTAAAAAGTACTTAAGTAAAAAGTACAAAACGACGTACAAAACGTACTTAAGTAAAAAGTACAAAGTATCCTTAAAAAATACTTGAAGTACAAAGTAAAAGTAAAAGTACTATTGTCTGTACCGTGTAGGGGCGTCTCCAAAGGATTGACATACAAATGACACAAAACAGCACACGCATTATATGCGTGCACCGAATATACAATATTTCACCGCATGGTCTACTTTCCAGACTTTCAAGATATAAGAAATCCATTAAGTAAATAATGCTTATAAGTACAAGTCACAAATGACAGATCCCAGACGCATGTAGAGGTCGTTTTACCTTTCCCGAAATTAATAAATAAATCAGAAAAATTAAACAAAAGTTAGAAAGTAACGAAATACTTCGCCACAAAATGAAAATAACGAAGTAAAACGTTACTTCTTAAAACAACTTCGTTCCAAGTAAAAGTACTCCAGAAAAAGTTTACTTTGTTACATGCACACTTCTCAAAAATAGTACTTAAGTACAGTAACGAAGTACATTTACTTCGTTACTTGACACCACTGAGTACAGGAAGCAAAGTAATTTCTGATGTTGATCAGTTTCAACCCGACAAGGTTGAACCCAGCTTCGTGTTCTCGTCAATCGCCATTCTTCAGCTACCGAAGGCGAAGCTCTTGACACCCCCTTTGCCTTCGTCAAAGATAATACCGTTGTGGGGGTCTATTATAGTTTTGCGGTTATGCGGATTTCGCCATATTTTGAGGTCGGATTTCGGTTATATCCAGTTATTTTGTACGGTTTGCGGTTAACTGGAAATCGTGCGGAGACGGAAAATGTCGAAATTAACCCTCCAGATTCGGTTATTGACCAAAATAAATAGCGGTTTTCGGATAGTTTTTAACATGCGGTTAAGAAATATTTTACGAGCTCATGGCAATAATTCAGTTCATGCATGGCATTCATCTTCCGATCGCGGGTGCGTTTTTCCACATGGCCTCGAAACGGACGAAATCAAATGGACAAAGTGGCCGCGCTATTAGTAAAATCAGGAACACCGGAGCAGCATCATTCCGGAATACGGAACACCAGAACACCAAAAATTCTTAATTTGTTAAAAATTAGAGGAAAAAAATTACCGGTGGTTGTGAAATTCAGTTGCAGGAAAAATTATTCCGCAAAAGTAAAACATGCCTTTTAATTGATTCTGACTTGCCGATTGCTACTATTAATTACGAACTGAAATCAGTCTCAACGGTAATAAATGTTTGCCCGAAAAGATGAAATCAAACCTAAGCAACTTGATTGCATGTTTCTCACACAAAACATAAGCAGCGATGGAAGGAAAGCCTTTTTATAGCTATTTGAACTGCTAAGACTTCGTTATACTACCAAATTCGCGCGAAACGGCTCCCTCCTCAATACTCGAATAGAAATGGCGACTACGTACTGACTATTGGTCTATTGCCTCACATTATGTTTCGAAATATGTTACCACATATGCCTCGGTTTGAACGCGGTTACGTTTAAAAGAGAAATGAGTGCGCGGTTTGCGGTTAAAATTTGAAAAACAGCGCGGTTTTTGGAGATGCGTACCCTCTATAATAGACCCCCCGTTGTATCAGTCTATCTTTAAACGCCTCAACCATCCAGTTGACTTTGATTTTAATTTTATAAAGAATTCTCAGATATATAGCCTTAAAACACGCCAGAAAAACAACTACTACCTCCCACGCCCATGCACGTACAAATTGGGGAAAACAACAATTTATATATCACTCAGTGTCGGAACTCGGAATGGAACTCATGATTACCCATTGAACTAAAACAATCTATTTAATTTTCAACTCTATAAAACCAAACTAAAATATTTTATCTAATTGAGCTGAACTTTGTCGATGCAACTACATTATCGGGATATCATATGTGATTTATTCACCGAGGCGCGAATGCCGAGGTGAATAAACACATATCCCTTCTCAGTCTATATCCACATCGGGCGAGCTTGAAAAATATGCCCGGCCACGGTGGGATTCGAACCCTGACTCTTCCACAGTCCTAGCCTGCTCACAGGCTCTATTATATAGAGCCTGCGACTTTTATTGATATTTTTTCAATACGCCCCCTTTGAGATAATTGAATATCCGGTAAATAGTAGCCAATCAAAGCAAGTTTTGTTAATTAGATTACCAGAGGTTATTAACA